>CANYCX010914508.1:0-19438 GCA_948193385.1 Breynia disticha f. nivosa | reverse complement strand
TCTATACCTTGAACACATTGATAATTTGAAATAAAATGATATGGGTATTTTATTTTATTGTATGTTGAATGAAGCTGACCAAGTGTTGGTTAGGTTACTTACTAAGTCTTATGACTTACGCAATTTATTGCCTGCAACGCTCGGCAGGAAATTAATCAGGTTACAATTTAAGGAGATAAAGGGTTACGTTTTGCATGGATTTTGGAAGATCTTGCTAAAGAAGGATCGAGGTGTGCAGCGCATATTTGTAGTTTAGGTTTTTAAGTTTTGTACATGACTATGCACATTTTCTATTACATGTATTTGGCCAGGTTAATTTATTTTAAAAATGGATGCAACAGAATTCTTGTTTATTGATTAACCTGGAAATCATTTTGTAAAATAATTTGTATAATTACATGTTTATAAAATTTGGGTTGATTCAAATGTTCTTAAATTTTATTTTCTATTATTGTTATATATATGTGTTAGTAAATCAAAAACTTGATTTCCGAAATTTGAATATCACTTATAGGAGGGAAGAATACGTAAGTGATATTTGAATTTTGGGAGTCACACCATGTACATGCACTGCTGTCCGTGTAATTTAGTTCTTGACCGTGTAGATTTTTCCTTGTTCAAACTTTTCCCATCTTGATTCAATTTCGTCGTAATTTTTGCCATTAAATTGTCCAAAATTATTACCTAACTTGAAAATAATGAAATGAGAGATAAATAAATTGTTTTCAATGATAAACGCTCAGAATATATATCAAAAATATAATTTTCATCTCAAAAAGATATGTATGATAGAGCGTTTATCGGACAACCTCACACTCAAATCTTTGCTTGTCCTCAAGCAAACAGGACAAAAGCAAGAATCTCATTAATTAACCAAACATTTCAGCAATAATATGTGGTATCTTCTAATTTCAAAATAAATCCATTGAACTCTATAAGAAACACTCAACATACAATTATCATCTCAATTCATCAAACTAACACTTCAAAGCATCCTATACAAGCTACAAACTAATACAGTAAAATAAATCTAACCAATTCCTCAATCTATCCTATAAGGGCTATTAAGTTTCATTTAATTCATTTAATTTCAGCATTTACCTTACCAATTACAACACACTTCGGACAATACATTGAAAATTTGACTGCTAAGTTCATTCTACATTTTTTTTCTCAAACTTATTCAATTTTTTTCTTTTTTTTTCTCTTCTCTTTTTTTTCATACATCTCTTTTTTTCTTCTTTTTTCAGCAATACTCATGTCATAGACAGCGGAGTATTTATCGAATATATGTATCATACCAGAATATATATGTCCTATGCTCGAGCTTTGAATGGTTCCATGAGGAAGGTTAACTCTAGTCCCATTTAAAGCTACTGCATTCACAAGGGAGAATGTTCCCGACCTTGCTTAAGCCAAGATCCATACTATCTCGCTTGAGCTCTTGGGATTAAAAATTTTGTGCTGCGACTAATATCAACAATAATATATTAAATGACAGTAACATGTTTAGACCCTTACCGAATAAACTTTTAGAATTGAACAAATTTATTCACCTGTATTAACTTATAGCTCACATATTCTCACTATTCATGTTAATCCAACTCATGAAGAACAACTGCATATATTATGTCTCAAGAAAAATTCAACAAACTTATTCAAAAATCAAAATATTGCCCCACAATTTATGCCTTAATAAATGATCAATAAAATATGACTCCTACCCCACAGTTAAACCGTGCATTGTCCTCAATGCACAAAATAAAATCAAACAATAGCTATGCAAATGAATAATAAGTGGATAAGAGTAAAGATATAAGAAGTGGGCTTCCCTAGTTTTATCTCATTCGTAAAAATTTAAGATTGTGGACTTCTTGTTCGGACACCACGTTGGTCCAAGGAAATGAACACGATTCTCCTAAAAATAAAACAAAAACAAAATAAAACATAAAGCTAATAAAAGAAATAAAATGAAACATAAATAAGAATAAAAATAAAAATAAAATAAATAAACAAAAGAAATGTTGGGTTGCCTCTCAATAAGCGCTTCTTTTACGTCATTAGCTAGACGTGGTCAGATTATCGTGCGTCTCATCGTTGATCTTGATTTACTTTTGTGTACCAGAGTGATGGTTTTCTCTCCTTTTTGCAGACTCCCCCACGGTCTTTGTAACCCTAACTATTTACTATTGGTGTCACCTTTTTCAGCTCTGTAACCTGTTTTATCATATTTGATAATGGTGGATGCCTTTTGTAATAATTATCCTGCATAAAATCTAGAACTATAAGTTTGACTGCATTAATATTAAAACACATATTTTTATCAATGTCTGCAGTCTCGCTTTTCACATTAGAATTATACAAAATTTTTTCTTTGTTCTTCATTCTCAATATAAGCTTACCGTCACTAACATCAGTAAGTGCCCTTGCTGTAGAAAATGGTCTACCAAGAATTAAAGGCACTTCTTCATCCTCACTTATATCAATTATGACAAAATCATTTTATCCTCACGTATATCAATTATGACAAAATCATTTTTGTAAATAAAATCACCAACCTTAGCTATTTTGTCCTTGATAATACCAAGTGGGTGTATTACTGACCTGTTTGATAGCTACAGTGTCAGTTTTGTCAGCTCAAACTCTCCTAATTTTAGGCGCTTAAACAACGGATATGACATACAACGGATATGACATTAAATTTATCTCAACACCTAAATCTACAAGAGCTTTCTCAATAGTTAAATTACCAATAATACAAGGAATATAAAATTTACTTGGATCTTTTAACTTTTCTGGTAATTTACTGTAAACAATGTGAGAGCTGTCTTCTTTTAATTTCTCCTTCTTAGAATATTCCAATTTGCTACCAGCTTATCCAAATTGATTTTTGCTTCATTTGGTACTTGCACCACAGATTTTATTGTAGGTGATTCAAGTGACGATTTATCTTGTGTTTTCTCAATCTCATCCCACTATCTAAGCCTAGCTGGGTAGGGAAAGCGAGGCTTATATTCTCTAAGCAACATTAGTTTCTTGGGATTTTCTTTACTTGGTTCTTGTGCTCTAGCTTTCTACTCATTACTGACAACCTCTTGCACAATTACTTCATTAACCTGTCGATATGGGTTGACTTTAGTATACTCGGTAAGGAACCTTATACTAGTTCTGGCATTAGTTTTGCCAACTGAATAATTTGACGCTCTAAATTGTGTATGGTAGTTGACTGATTCTTAACTTCTTTCTCTAATTGAGTAAATCTTGTTTCTAAAGCTTGCACAAACTTCGTCAGTAAGTCCTCCATTTTTTATGTTTTGTCTCTTGACTGTTGCTGTTGAAATCCGGGCGGCTGAGTAAGACGATTTTGATTCTAAAAACCCTAAGAAAAATTAGGATGATTAATCCATCCTTGGTTGTGAGTGTTACTGTATGAGTTATTCTGTACTCTCTGATCGTTGTTTTCCATATGTTAACAGTTTCAATACACTCTTTACTAGTGTGTCCACCTCCACATATCTCGCACTAGGATACCTAACTAATCTGTTGCTTTCCTGACAATCCATCAATCTTTTTATCCAATAGCTTAACTTGGACTGCCAAAGCTATCACTACATCCACATTATATAACCCAGCGGGTTTAGACAGCTTCGGTCTATATGCAACAACTAGTAATTATTCGTCGCCATCTCCTCAATCAATTCCTGTGCAGCTTCTGGTGTTTTGTTATTAAGTGTTTCTCTTCTCGCTGCATCAATCATCTGTCTAGTACTCATATTCAGTCCATTATAAAAAGTTCGTACATGTAACCAAACAGGAAGAACATGGTATGGGCATCTCCTCAGCAATTCCTTGAATTTTTCCCACGTGTCATATAGCGATTCTCCATCCCGTTGAATAAATGAGGAAATATCACTCCTCATTTTTGCAGTCTTTGTTGATGGAAAATATTTCTGCAAAAATTTTCTGTCGATCCGTCCCATGTCATGATCAATTGCATGGGAAGAGACCGTAGCCATAACTTGCTTTTCCCCATAATGTAAATGGAAACAACCTTGTCTTAATAACATCATCGATTACTCCGTTTATTTTAAACATATCACAGATCTCAAGGAAGCTCGCTATGTGTGCGTTCGGGTCTTCATCCTGTAATCCGTCAAACTAAACATTCTGCTGCAACATCTGTATAAGATTAGGCTTGATCTCAAAATTATTTGCAGCTGCTGTATGATGAACAATGCTAGACTCTTCTCCATTTAAACTGGGTCTAGCATAATCTGACATTGTCAATGGCTAAAAAACTAAGTTCTGCTGAACAATTTAATTTGCCAGCAATTGCAGATACTCTTCTGTTGTTGCGATTCTCGTATTTAATCCTTCTTCTGTTTCTTGCAAGGAAGAAAAACGCAACCCAACGCAGTTCTCGAAAAGGAAAGTATAAACAATAAAAATAACAAGAACAAAAAAAATTCAAAACAAAAAAATTAACAAACAAAAAAAAATGAAAATAAAAATAAAAATGGCTAAATTAATAACGCCTAGTTTTAACTAATTTCTATCCCCGACAATGACCCCAAAAACTTTATGTTCGTCTACCGTACATTACCAACAGGCAAGTGTACCTATTGGTGCATTAAATGGCTTTAAGAGCCCCAAGTGTCGATCCCACAGAGACAAATTACTAGCTACTCACTATTAACTATTATTTAGCCTAACAAATGGAGTGAAAATAAATTAAAAGGACTAAATTATTAATTAAACTAAATATTAAATGAACAAAAACAAAAATAAAAACTTGAGAGATTAAAAACAATTACTGAAGGCAACACTTAGATCTTAAATCCCCAAAGTAATTTAACTATTAATTGGAATTAGATTTTTTGTTGTTTTTATGACTAGAGCGTGGAAATTCCTAAAATATATTAATCCCTCTCTCGAAGTAATTAACGTCTAATATTAATTAGCTTAACCTGAAATCTCTTTAACACCCCAAAAATTTAACTAAAATATTCTAAAAAATATGAAAATAGCAGGGGCAAACGGAATAGGGAACGACGTAGCCAAATTGTTCCCCAAACCATTTCAGTAGTGGACAAAAAGTTAATTTTGCAGACAAAAGTCTGGAACCACCTGGCAAATGGTTTGGGCAAACCGTTCGCCAAACCGTTCTACCTGTCGGGACACTAAGAACAGGTCTGTGTGAACATTTCAAAAAGAGGAAACAATACCCTAAAACACCCTCTCGAATTTTCTTTCCACCCTACCTCGAAAACTCTTCAATCTATAGCCTATAAACACCAAATTTAACCCCAAACACCCTAGATTTTGAGGAAGAGAGTGCTCAGTGAATCTCTTCAAAAGAGTAAGGTAAACACTAATTTTCTACTTGATTTTTTTGGGTGATTCTAAGGCTAGGATTTTAGAAAATGAATTATTATGGTTGGGTTATGGTTAGTGGAGGTATTGTGTATGATTTGAAACTAAATACCAAAAATTTGGAAGAGGTTTACGATTTTAGGGTTTTGGGTAATTTGGGAATTTTTGAGGAATAAGAGTAAGAATGTGAAATCGAGGTAAATATGTGTTTAATGAGAGAAATGTGATTTGATTAGTATAGGAGGTAGTGTTTGGAACCCGGAGAGGAGTTGAGCGACGAGCCGACTTTGTGGATTTTGAGGAAAGTGCATCGAATCACACTTACCTTGGTATGTCTTGTATTTGTATTATTAAGCATAGTTGATTAAATGTACATGGTCGTGAATGTGTAAATTGGTTAAATGGATTAAGTACAAAATGTGTAAAATGTTGATATGTAAGAATGATAATGGTTGTGAGTATTTGGCTTTGTTTTAAATGGATTATGTGCAAGTGTGTAAGTGTTCTTGTGTTTGTAGCAGACGTAATTGTAATACGTGTATTATGAATTTTTAATGAAAATGAAGAATTGAGTTATAATATAGTTTGATGGTATGATGAGTAAGATGCTTTAAGTATTATGCATTGCTACAGATGCTTGTTATATGGATACATGGATGATGTGAGATTGAATAAATGTGTTACCTTCTTTGGAATGATGCATGTGGCACGATTGAAATGAAAATGATTATAACATCATCCATGTCATGATTACATTGAATGATCATGATGTGACATGTTCACTCTGAGAAAAGATAAAAAGGAGATTGGCCTAATCTATGTGAAAGAGTGAGATCTCTAAAACATTGATAAAAGGGGATTTCCCAAAATAATAAAAGAGCAAGAGTACTTATGCATTAACTACTTTGGTAAGTGCTATAGATGTACTTCCTGGGTATTTAGTTACTCACGATGCATTTGTGTTTGTGATGAATGTGCAGAGCGATAGTACCGTGCTGTGGGACAATCTTTTTTATGGTTTCTAGCATTACGATACTCACGAGGTTTATGCTCCTAGCTTTTGGGCTATACCATTCTTTTAGAAATCTACACAAACGCTAGTATAGATAGATGATTTACATGCATTATTTTGAAATCATTTCCATAGATTCCGCATATTTAAAGCTTGGTTTTGTATATGGCCCAACATTTTCCAGGTTTTAAGTAATGTCTGTTTATTCCCATTTCTTATTTTCTTGGCTTGTTAAACTATTTTAATTAAAAAGAAAAAAAATAGTTGCAAAAATGGTATAATTTCTTTGAAAATGAGCTTTACAGATTTGGGTGCGACAGAGAACCCCATAAAGTGCTTAGACTGAGGCTCAATAGGCTCATTGAATGAACCATCTCCTAAAAATGCTAATAGCAGCTGAACATTTTTTTTCATAAACCACTTTAGCAAATTTTCGAGTTTGCGAATTTTATTTATGTTTTTTAAAAGTGCCATAGATGAACACAAAATATGCAACATGCATAATCATGAATCAAACTATTAAAATGTGAAATTATGCATAATAACTTTATCAAACACGTTAGAGCACAAACAAAGATCATGCATGATACAATTTTGCACAAAACATGTTGCAACAATCAAACAATGCATCAATAATGCACTAAATCAAACCATGAACCATAATTCAATTATGCATACTGAATAAAACTCTTAATTAATTCATAAACATTGATTATTAATTTTTCCTAGATGTTAAATAATGCGTTTCTAACCATTTTAAATTTTATGAAAGATACTCATGTTGATTTCATCATGAAAACCATATTTAGCCAGCTAATAGAACTTAATATAGAATCAATCAACACATTTAAAAAAATAGACCTAAATTCATCATTTTATTGCATTCCAAATCTTATTTTAATCATGTAATTGCATTCTTACTTGGTTCCATAATAATGCTACACCTAAAGTCGATTAAGGCTAACATGTAAAACATAACAATCATGCACAACTAGGTCATTTATGATTTATAAGAGAATTCATCTAAGACACAACTTTCATTCCAATGTCTAAATCATTCTTAAAAATCCTTAGGCTATTTTATAAACATGATTTAAAATATAAATAATCACAAGTACTCATTAACATTATCATTTTATCGCTTTTTTTAATGTCACAGCTGATTATTAAGTTCATTAAGCAATTAAAAAAACAAAAATACATGCATGTGTCATTGAGACTAATGTTAGAAAATAATGACTTCTAAAACATGTATATTGTAACATCCTCATCTTTAAGCTCTAAGATTAAGAAATAATTAATGAAACTTATAATTTAGTAGATAAATTAAAGACAATGAGGAGTTAACTTTGAGTTGATGAATAGTTGATACCAAGTACATATGATGGAGAAGATATTGCAGAACCACAAAGAAGTACATGTGTATGCCTCTAATACGTGCAGTGGGCAGCAACCATGCGTATTTGAAGATGATCATGTGTAGTCGAGTACGCATGGTAAGGTAGAGTACACTTAATCAAGGATAACAACGTGTAGTTTCTAATTTTAGACAACAAAGACGCTTGGTGGATGGCTACCACATGTATTTTTCAATGACCACACGTAGTATGTTGAGTGGCAAAAAATTGGGATGCTTCGGAAATTGAAGCAAGAGCTGGATTAATTATAAAGCGAGGAAGGATGACGAGGCTTCATTCTTTCGTCTATGAAAAGGAAAAAAGCAAGTGAAGGTTCAAGAGTTGAGAAATGAGCGAGAGAAAGAGAGAAATGAGAGAGAGCAAGGGTTAAGAGAAACAGAGAATTAGAAAGAGAGAAATATGGGAGACCAAATAAAGAGAGATTTAGGGTTAAGAGAGAGAAAGAGGAATTTTGATGAAAAAGACAAGTATCAATCTAAGGACACAGTAAAAAAGATCCAAAAGATATAATGGCAAGATTTATTATCAAATTATTATTCGTATAATTTTTAGGAATTTATACGAATGGATAAGAGATATAGTTAAGTATGATATCTATTCATTTGAGAATTATTCGCGTTTATAGGATGATTTGATTGTATATATAAATCAGGATCGGAGTTTGGAGGAGCTTTGGAAAAATATGGATTTACGAGTGAGTGATCCAGAGTCACTTTTAAATACAGTTAAAAGTTGCTTAACATTGTCATATGATATTGTAAATTAGTTGGTAGATTTTGGGTGATATTCTCGTTAATATTTAAGAACATATGAATAATAGATATGTCCAATGAAGTACATGATATTTCATGTCTTCATCGCATTTATATCATACTTCAATAAATACATATATCATATTTCACTAAATACGATACATGGACGATATCTGAAAGAACAAATGAGATGAACATATATAACACATAAGCACACAGTCACAGTCACATACTTAAATAGACACATGATACACAAGATAGTGGTGGTGACATAGCTAAAGGTGATGTTAGGTGATGGCGGTGATAATGGTGGTGATCAGAGATGGTTGATATACTGGAGACGGTTGATATAATAGAGACAGTTGATTAATGGAGACAGTTGTATAGTTAGTCATAGTATCGCACAACACGGTGTAGTATTGAAGATTGAGCACAGCATGCTTCACATGTTCGTATGATAATAAGTATAAAAGAATACAGAATACAGAATAGAGAAATAGAATACAGAAAAGTATACAGATGATAAGATATATGTGTCCTTATGTATATAAATAGAATTACAAAATTAAAGGAACAAATAAGATTAAAAGGTTGATAAGTAAATATAGATGGTTACTTACTGAGCCTGCAACTCATTCAATTGCAATTTTTGTTTCAGGAATATGTACTAGCAGATAGTCCAGCAAGTGGGTCAATTGTCGCTCCTCACCACTTCCTCTTTCTACAGCCAAACAATTTTAAATGCTTCCGCATTATAAGTTAAATTACATGATTTATACGTTAATTAGTTTAGGGTGTTTCATATATGTAGCAAAGAAGTAAAAACTTTGCATCAAAACAGTTATCAAAACCATACATATATGTATTAAATTACAAGCCAGTTGACTTGTTTTAGTGATTATATCTTCCAAAACGTGATTTGTGAAAATGGATCAATTGAAATACAATATAAATATTTTATATAAAACCTTCAATCAACCTTGGCATGTAAATTCAGCTACCATAAGATTCCCTCTAGCTATCCTCCTCTATTCTCTAAGTAAAACTAATCGATTAAGACAAAAAAGGAGTGCTAGCTCTAGGTTTTCACATCCCGAATAGGGTTATCACAATCACTCAATCTTGAATTTCCTTAGGCTATTATGAACATGTATCGTGCTGCACAAGTTGAGGGAATTTTGTGTTTTTCTCTCTAAAGGAATTCAATCAATATGAAGAGTGTAGGAGAGAGATAAAAGACCTAATTTTTTGAGTTCTATCCTTAAATGATATTATAAAAAAAATTCAATCATTCTTTAATTTTAGTTCAAATTATTTTGGCCTAGATTAACTAACATATAAGATTTTATAAACTTTCAATATTGTTCAAAATCAGAAATGCTTCTAATGTGTCATTTTTCTTCACAAATCAACATAACCAAATTAAAAAAACATGCTAAAACAAGATTTCACACAGGAACAACTAATACCAACATAAAGACATAGAAACTTCTAATTGTGATGATTACTTTTGGAGCATGTTTTACTAAAATTCTGCACAAATGCAAACCAAAAAGCAATCTACGAATTCCTTTATAATCTCACACACATTCGAATAGAATCTGGTCCAAAAAATATCCTAGGTACTTTTTTGCTTCCTTGAACGATCCACTATCAAATGTCAAGAGAGAGTTAATTCTTCTCTTCCTTCTGATGGGGTTCATGTTTATGATTTAAGAATAAGAGAGTTATTTTCTTTTTTTTTTTAAATAGAGTATACACTTAAGAGAGAGGAAGAGAGGGCAAGGCATATGGAGACAGAAGAAGATTACATAAATCTAATTAGGGTTAGGGTTTTTTGACTCCCTTAGCCTTATATAAAACAATGCTCCTATTTCCTCTCTAACCCTAGGTTTTTATTTTAATCAAGAATATTTAAAATAAAGCCTCTCCTCAAACACTCTATGGTCGTGTTCCACATTCAATATGTCCATTCATCGTCCATACATGCCTACACTATTTATCTAATTAAATTAGCTTGAATATGTATCATAAAGAAAAACAGAAAATGCTTTTCTACCAATCTATTAATTTGCGATCCTATAAGTCCATTCAAACTTGGCATTAGGAAACACATTGCAATTCATTTTCACAAGAGAAACAATCCCAATAGTGGGATCAGTCCAACTCTCAGTCTATTTAGGTATAAAGCCTCACTTAATCTCTTGGATGGCTACCTTTATGGTAGTAAAATCTACATATTCGACATACAATATTATTTTTTGAAGGCCTCTATTGAATGACATGCAAGCTATAGTCTTATTGGACTATATACTGATAAAGTTGCCAACACTAAATAGAATAGGCCAAATAAGGAGATGTTAAAACAATTTTACAAAATGTTATGTTTCCTCAGTAAAAAACCCCACCATGAGGAAGAAGGAGACCTTACAAATAAATGATGAAAGAGAAGTAGAGCTTAGAGGCAATCTTGATGAAAAATTTAAAGCAGAGGAAAGGTTAGATTGGGTGTAAATAGACAAAGAGGATAAAAAATGTTGCTCACAGGTAATCAGTTGCCTATAAAACTAAAGAAAGAAATTGCTGAGTGTTTACAATAGAACATTGATATTTTTATGTAGAGTCTTGAAGACATGTCTGACTTGACCTAAAGGTGATCTCACATCATTTAAATTTCAATCCAAACATGTTACCTATTAAATAGAAGAAAAGGGATGCATCGTTAGAAAGAGCATTTTTATTAGAAACTAAGGTGGAGAAGATCTCAAAGAGGGATTCATTCGTGAATTCTATTACCCTAATTGGTTATCCAATGTAGTGATGGTAAAAAAGACAAATGGGAAGTGGAGAGTATGCGTGGACTTCACAAATCTAAGCAATCTATGCCCAAAGGATTCTTATCCTTTACCCCAAATTGATAAGATGGTAGATGAGACATTTAGTTTTGAATTCCTCAACTTTATGGATGATTTTGTAAGATATCATTAAATAATGATTCATAAGGGAGATGAAGATAAGCCTGCGTTTATTACAGATAAAAGGTCATACTCTAATAAAATGATGTCCTTTGGACTAAAAAATGCAGGAGTTACCTACCAACAAATGATCAACAAAGTCTTTAAGGACTTATTAGGGAACACTATGGAAGCTTATATTGATGACATGATAGTCAAGAGTAAGAATGATGACTCTTCTAAAGAAAAAAATTTCCAATATTTTTGAAGTGATGCGTAAGTATAGTGTGAGGCTCAATCAAGAAAAATGTTCCTTTGGAATTGAGTTACAAAATTTCTTCAGTTATATGATAAACTAATAGGGAATTGAAGTAAATCTGACAAAGGTAGTCGAAATCATAAACATGAAGTTTTCATCTAAGCCAAAGGAGGTTTAAAGCTTGACCTATATTAAACAAGTTCTTTTCAAAGTCAACAAACAAAAGTTTTCCATTCTTCAAAACATTAAAAGGGAAAACAAGTTTGAATGGACAGAAGAATGTCAAAAAGCTTATGTACGTAGAGAAAGTAAATTAGTGATTAGCATAGTGTTGCTACAAAAGGATGAAATAAGAGATCAGACTATTTATTATCTGAGTAAAATTTTAAAAGAACCAAAGACTAGGTATTCTCACGTAGAGAAAGTAGAACTAGCATTGGTGATGGCAACAAGGAAGTTAAGGACTTACTTTTAAACTCACACAGTGAAGGTTTTAATGGACCAACCCCTTCTTCAGATTTTAGAAAAGTCATAGTTTTTGGGAAGGCTAAGTGGGCAGTATAGCTCGAGCAATTCCAAATCCATTTTAAACCTCAACTAGCCATCAAAGGCTAAGCCTTAGCTAACATTATTATTGATAATAAAAAATTATATTATTAATTTCTCCTCAGGGGGATACACTAGAGTATATTTTACGCTTCTAATTCCCAAGCTCAAACAACATTATAGAATATGAAGCATTGATAGCCAGAATAAAGTCAGCAAAATAGTTACAAGTAGAGGATGATAGCTAACAGTGATTCACAGTTGGTTGAGGAGCTATTCTATGGAGAATATGAAGTAAAAGAACCCGTTATTAGAAGATAATTGGAGAATGTTCATGCAACCTATTATTGGAAGATAATTGGAGAATGTTCATGCTTTGGCAAAGAAGTTTATCAACTTTAAAATCCTCCAAATAAATAGGGTAGAAAATAATCATATAAATGGTTTGTCTAAACTAACATCATGTAAGAAGAAATGAGTATAATCAAAGATTGTAAAAATTGACGTGTTAAATGAACCAATGTTTAAAGAATAATAAAATCAAGTGTTGCTCATTAAAGGGGAGGTGATGACAAAATTAGCAGATGATTAGAGAACTCCTCTTAGAAAATATTTGAGTGAAGGAGAGTTACCTACTGACTCAGTATAAGCAAAGAAAATAAAACTATGTATTAAATAATTTTTTTGATTAATAACACACTATACAAATGAGGTTTTTCAACACCTTTGTTAAAGTGCTTATGTCTGGAGGAGGCAACGCTTGCCCTTGATGAGACTCACGATGGAATTTGTGGACAACATATGAGAGCAAAAGCCCTAGCATCTAAGATTATGAGAGTGGGATTTTTATAGCCTACAATGCAAGAAGATGTGGAGTATTTTTGAACCCGTCCTATTTACTAATTGGGGATTAGATATATTGGGACCTTTTCCACAAGTAACTAGAGGAAGAAAGTTTATGTTGGTAGCAATAGATTATTTTACAAATTGGATTTAAGTGGAACCTCTGGTAGCAATTGCTTCTCAAAATGTGGAAAACATGATTTAGAAGAATATCATATGTCAGTTTGGGTTGCCATGAGTATTATTAGCATATCATGGAAAATAATTTGATAGTGACTCATTTTGAAGTTTCTGTGAAGGATTGCACATCAAGTTAAACTTGTCATCAGTTGCTACCCTCAGTCAACTAATCAGGTAAAAAGATCCAGCAAGATGAATCTGAACAGTTTAAAAATTAGACTTAATAGAGCAAAGGGGACATCAGTAGAATAATTACCTAATATACTTTGTGCACACAGAGCAACCCCCAAAGTATCTACTAGAGACACACCCTTTAATTTGACATATAGAAGTAAAGCATTGATCCATATGGAGATAAGTTTAGGGTATGTTTGAGCAAATAAATTTGATGGATAAACTAACTCATGAGCATTAAGGTGAAATTTAGACCTGATTGAAGAAGAAGGAGAGAAAGCATGTGCAAGGGAAGTGGAGATACTACGAGACCTCGTGCTAGGAAAATCCATCATTCATAAATTCTTTACACGAAGAGGTCAATTTAGAGCAAATTAGGAATACCTTTAATAGATTAGAGAGATCATCAGTCCCAATAAATGCATGATTGAAACATTAGAAGTAAAGAAGATTTAAAAGATGTGGAGCATGAATCACTTAAACTTATATTTTCTTTTGGAAAAATTGTAGTGTATTGTAATTTCCTCTAATTAGTAAATAAAGAAAATCTCAAAAGATTTGTTTGGGGAGTTGAGTAGGTCTTGATGCGCACGTAATATGAGCATATTTTCACACCATAGTTGTGTATTACACTCGTATCTAGGCGTAATTTCCCCTAAAATTTTCATTTAAAACTGTTTATGATTCAAAAATGTTTTTTCTTAATTTAAATATGATTTTGATTCTTAATGCAATATTTTATATTGGTTATGATTTAAGATAGATTTACAAATAGGTTGGCATTGATTTGGGTGAGAAATGGGCTTGAAAAATGGCAACACACCCTTGGTGCTGAACAACACGGGGTGTTGGTCACCATTCAGACTCATAATCCACACACGACCCATCTATGAGAACACGAGAGCGTGTTAAGAATCATCTCGGGTCGTGCTATTTAGCACGATCACTATGCTGAAATAACTTTTGCATGAAATGTGTTTTACACATGTTCATATCGTGTCATTTGATTAAAAACACGGTGCTTGACTTGTGGCATTGTCAGCACATCCATGTCGAGCAATTGAACATTCTATTCTTCTTCGATAAAAGGGGATTTTTCGAGGGTTTCAAGAGGAAGGAGGTATTAGAGAGTATTAGATTAGGAAGCATTCATGAATTTTAGGGTTTACTTTAGTTTTCATGCCTTATTATGATTTCCATGTCATTTTAGTGGTAGATTTCAGCTTCTAGCATTTGATTTTACATTTCAGCTAAGTTGACATTTACATTTTTGCATTTTATTGTTGTTTTTTATTGATTTTTGAATTTCTTTAGTGTTTTTTTGCAGGTTTTGATTTGGGGTGCATTTTAGATTTGCTCGTGATGGTTTTGTTTACATTCCTGTCATCTTCTTTATGTTTTTTTCGCACATTTACATTTATTACTAATTTTGGATGTTGTTATATGATTGGTTGTTTGGGTTTTTCTGTTTTGAATGTTGATTTTATGTTGCTCATGCTTTAGATGTCATTTAGATATGTTTAGTTAAGGTTTTTGATTGTGACTACATTTAGTTTATGTGTCTTAATGATATTTATGAATTTTGACTTAATGCGAATTACATTTTGATTTGCTTTTGTTTACTTTATTTTGACTGCTTTTAAATTACCTCGCATTGGTTTTGTGCACTTTAGTTTTACTTGATTTCATTTCATCACATTTATCTGTCTCGCAATTTAGGTTTAGAAGTATTTAATTTCATTTAGTTTAGTTAAAAGCTAAAATCAACGTTTAATTTGATTGGACTTAATAAGCAATTATAACTCAAATGATAATTAGCCAATTCCCTAGGGTACGATAATTGGGTTGAGTTTTTACTCCCTGAATTACTTGACTGCATGCACTTGCATGTTCTTTGTCTTCCCTTATAATTAGGACAAGTCAAGTTTTTGTTGTCGTTGCTGGGGAACTGTAGCTAGCTTTGTCAGAGTGTCAGAGTTGTGAGGTTGGAGGGACCAATCACTTTATTTTCTTTCATTGTTTGCTTGTTTTTTTCTTTTTTTGTTCTTTTTCTATTTTTCTTCTTGTTGTTTTTAGTGAATTTCTTTTTATTTTTTCTTTGTTGATTTTTCTTTATTTATTTTTGCTTGTTGATTTTGAGTAGTGATGTGGTTTGTCTATTTACATTATACTTCTTGTGTGTGTATGTTTATTTTCTATTTATGTTTTGTTCATTGTATATATTTGTTTTACCTTGTTTAGTTTTGCTTTTCCTATTTTCGTTTGTTACTGTTAGTCACTGATTCTTTTTTTTTTTCTAGTTTCTTGTCGACAAAATAGTCGCATAAAGCAGCTAATAGTAGCAAACCAGTAAAAATTCCATTGAACTCTTCCAATAATTTGAATTCGGCAGTGCATTTATGCAAGAGAGGTAGAGCAAAAGAGATGAAAGACAATCTGCAAATTTCAAGTGCATATCTTCCCCAACCGCGTACCATTATATATTATGCCAGACCTCCCATTTCTGGGATGGGTCAGCTACTACTAGACCAAAGATAGTGGCAAGTAATTACGAGATTAAGCCATAGTTAATTCAAATGACCTTGAGTTAGGTACAGTTCGGCGGGAAGCCATATGAGGATGCAAATTCACATATGTCAAGCTTTTTGGAGATCTTGCATACGTTCAAGATCAATGACCTGTCTGAGGATGCGAAACAACTTCTACTCTTTCCTTTTTTGCTATAGGACAACACACGATTGTGGTTTCATAGTCTCCCATCAAGATCAATTTAGATATGGAACCATCAGTGTCATCGCTTCTACAAGAAGTACTTCTCACCAGCATGATCAACATGTTTTCACGTAGAGATTATAAAGTTCATGCAGTATACGCAAAATAGTTTAAGAAAGATGTGGGAGCATTTTAAGGAGTTCCTTTGTAGATGCCCACAACACAGGTTGGAGTCGAAGTTACAGGTAGAGACCTTCTACAATGGGCTTACATAAAAAATGAAGCAAGCTCTAAATTTAGCTTCTGGTGGATCCAAACTACATAAGAGTACAGAGGAGTGCATGGCACCGATCGAGTTGACAGACATACGAGACCTCAGCATTCTTAGCCTTCTACTACACTTTAAGTGGAATATATCACGTCTCTTGAGGAGCAAATGATGGTCCAAGGAAAGCAAATCAAGGAGTTCACTAAGTTAGTTATAGAGAAAGCTGTCCGTGGACGTCCAGTTCTGAAACATGTTCACTGGTCATTCTTCGAGCCTACCGATGGAGAGGGTGGAGTATGCCGACCAAAGACCATTATATCAACCGCACCCACTAAGACATTTCCAACCTACTCATTCACAACATCCATATTATTCCCATCATCACAATTCTTTTTCACATTCATAGTCTTCCTACGAGTTATCGTACCATCCTTCCTATATTTCACACTAGTCACGTCAGTATACATCTTCTTCTTTCCTTGATACTCCTCCTAAAAATGCTCCTTCTTCTAACAGAAATCCTCTTTATTGACAACCATATACGAGAAACCTATAATTTCCTACATCTAGTGACTTTTCTCTTGTTAGTGCCAATGGTGGCAGTTTGAGTAACTGGCAAAGAGATGATAAGGGGTTGATGAGCTGAGAGGAGCGAGAGGAATTAAAATGCCAAAATTGAGATTTGCATATCGCACTCAAAAATCTTGAGTTTTAGATGAGCCAGATGGCAAAACAACTCAGTGGTTAACCACAGGGTTCACTACTCTAAACAACAAGTGAGTGTTTTTGTTTTGCCATTTAAGGAGATACCTACCCTATACCAGTCTGCAGTTGGGGTAGATGAGGACATGCATTATGATGATAGATAACCGGCTGAAGGGAATGTCATAGCAGTTGCATCCCAACAGGAAGAGGAGGATGAGTGCATAGTTACCCGTGTTACTGGAAACTTTATTGCCACCCTTTTGATTCTAGAAAAATTATCCGACCTTGGGAGCTTCTCTATTCCCAGCTACCTCAATCACATTTTTGTTGGTAAATTACTGGTCGATAGTTCATCGAGCGTTAATATCATGGCATATGCGATTTTTAGCCAACTGTAAGGGGGGCATTTGTAAAGCCCTGGAAAATGATAAAATTAATCTATTTGGAAAATAGATTAAAAATATAATTGAATTAGAAAGAAATTGAAAAGTGGTCATGCTCATCATTTCTGGAAAATGTCAGAACAATTTCATGCACGATCAAACTGGAACTCGTCCCATAAAAGCACGACACGACCACGAGCGTGACCCGTGCTGCAGGTCGTGTCGACTGGAAATGTTTTAAACAGAAGAACGACTAAACACTGTTACATTGCTTAACAGAGCAAAATTGAAAGGGAACTGAAGAAAAACCTTAGAAACTACTGAAAGTGAAGAAGAGTAAGGACAAGCAAGAATCCTTGCTAAAAAATTCAAGCCAAACACATTAAGGTAAGCTTGTAGGCTTTGTTTTGAATAAACATATGAGTTTTAAGTTGTGAGAAAATTCTACAATTAGGAGGAATCATTGATATGGCTATTAAATTAGTTTTGGTTAACTAAATTTGAGTTAATTGAACTGAAATGATATAACACTTAGATTGTCATATGATTGGAATTAGGAGAATTTGATGATTTGGAAAGTAAGGGACAAATTCAAGAGCTTGATGTTTAAAGGCTGTAATTTTGTTTTATATATAAATAATGAGTTAATTGATAGCCTTATGTGAAGATTTTCATATAGGAGGTGCTATATGGTTAATCATACTTGAGATTGATGCAAATATGTTAAGATGATAGCAAAAGTGTGTCCTAAATGGACTTGAATGTTTTTTAGTGCCTTTTTTTAAATCAATGTTATATGTGTTGAGCTTGATTGCTTATATGAGCTTGGATTCTATTGATGATCTTATAATCTTATAGTATTGATATAATTTGTGTAGGCAAGGATTACTTATGATGCAAATATATACTTAATGAGTTATGAATGTATTGATTGGATGATTATGCTTTGATTTAATTATGATAAGATGGTAAGCTCTTTGATGGTTTATGTCTTGATGTTCATATGGATTATGTTCTTATGAACTATGAATGAGATTGAAAGCATATGATTTGCTTTGTTATTGAACATATGATACCATTTGGTTATGATGCATATGATATGAGATTGAGAGTGGCCTTAATGAATGCATTTGATCCACTCATTTGTTGCATTACCATTGTGTGACACATGACCATGATATCCTAGGCTGGGCCTGAGGATGATTTTGAGAGAGATCTTGAAGGTAGTCTGGGATAGATGATATTCTGAGTTGGGCTCGATGCTAAACTGGGTTGGATGCCGATATGAGACCGAGGGAAAAATAAAAAAGAAAAAGAAAAGAAAAAGAGAAAAGAAAAGGAATACTCTTGTGCATTTCGCATCTGAATTGCATTGGCATTCATTTGTATTTCATATTCCATTCATACATATTTAATTCATCTTGATTGATGTATGGATGTTGAAATTCTATGTGATATGTGTTATGCTTATGAGGTTGAATGTGACCCCCAAAATTCAAATACCACTTACGTATACTTCCCTCCTATAAGTGATATTTAGATTCCGGAAATCAAGTTTTATTGTTATAATATAAAATACATAATAAGTAAACAGAATTTGAAATTTCATTCAATTCAAATTCATTTACATAATCCATTTTACCAAATAGATTCATAATACAAATAATAGAATGGTTGCATAGTCATGTACAAACTCTAACCCTAATTCAAACCAGTGGCACCACACCTCGGTTCTTCCTCTTCAAGACTGAGCAAAATGTATCCCTTTTTGTCTTAAACCAAATCCTGCTCAATTTCCTGCCGAGCGTTGCAGGCAATAATAACAATTGCATAAGTCATACGACTTAGTAAGTAACATA
>CANYCX010914415.1:0-14095 GCA_948193385.1 Breynia disticha f. nivosa | reverse complement strand
TTGATTTATGATTTGTTGGTATGCTTATTTAACAATATAACTCGTAAAATATTTTTATGAGATTGGAATTGATATGACATTATTTTGTTGAGCATACTTGAGATTGAGATATATGAGTGAAATGATCATTCATTGTGTTGCATTATTGTGTGACACTGAGATATGAGATACAGGCTGGGCCTGATGATTCCGGGCGAGAGCTCGATGCCGGTCTAGGACCGATGATTCCGAGAGAGATCTCGATGCCGTACTAGGTATGATGCCGGTCTATGACCGAGGAAAAAATGATATAAAAAGAAAGAGAAAAAGAGAAAGAGAAAAAGAAAAAAAGAAAAAGAAAGAAAAAGAAAATGAGAAAGAAAGACCCTGGGGCATTTCGCATGTGATTGCATTGACATTCATATGCATTTTATTTGCATTCATAATTAGCATGATTTCGTAATGCTTCATGATTTATGAATGCTAATATTATATTGGGTATGAGAATTTGATTTTAATGTTTATATAAGTGCTTTGAGAGGTTTTGGTTCTAGATATGATATATTATTATAGCATCTATAATTGACATTATGATTGATTGTTATATGATGTAATATGTTATGAGATACATAATTGTACGTTTCAGAAATAATATAGTTATATGGGTTGTACGTATGAGAACCTTGGGGATATGATAGGATATATGATAATCCTAAGTATAAAAATAACTTATTTACTATATAGTTTGGAAGAAAATAAATAGAAAATAGAATTAGAAATGGGAAATTAGTGGTAAACATGTCCTCGTGTTTATCGAGCACACCCGTGCTAACCGGAGTTGTCCCTACGCATCATTTTAACAAAGGTTATCATTTACTGAGTATTCTATATACTCACAGATGTTAGTATACTTAATATACTTATAAATGATGTCTTATGCTAAGTAAATGATAAGGATATGTTTTATTTAAAGTAAAGAATAAAAAGATGTTATGCACATTAATGTGCTATTTAAAAGAAAGGTTATAAAAGATTAAATGTATGGAATTAGTTAAGTATGAAACATACCTTTGCAAGTGAAGCATACAAATGAAGCATGTTAAGCGAGACTCAGTACATCTTCGTACTAAACAGCACGTCATTGTGACTGGATATTGAATTGAAATAAAAATGAACTGGTGTTTTAATATGACATCAGAATATTGAGGATGAAGGGATGAACGCGTCCTCGTGTTCATCAGCACATTGTACTAACTGGACCCCTGCACTTTATTTAAACTTGAACTAGGCTTACATTTACTGAGTATTCCTATATACTCACTCCTTTTTATTGTTTACATGTCGTGCAGGTTTAACAGGATTATCACGAGGAGGATACAAGCACAGATTTAATAAATGTGGACGATTTTGTAAAAAGGTTGCAATGATTAAATTAGTTTGATCATTTTATTATAATGTCTTTTGCATAAGTTTTTATACTTAAAATTATAAATGATCGGTAACAGTGGTTTTCATATTGCTTTGTATTTTAGAACCACACGTGTATATTTACTGAGCATCATATCTTATAAAAAAATCCATGTTTTTGACTTATTTATAAATAAATAGAAAATAAATTTTGGGTGTCACATCACGACCTTGGTCAATTGAGCCATCGACTAGTTCATGATCTGGGAAAATTGGTTCATTGATTGCGTTAAGGACAGTGCTATTCCTATTGCACGGCCTTAATAGCCTGTAGCACGTCCTGCGAGTTTTGACCTGAGGATGCCTCAGGTGCATGAGGAACTGCAGAACTATTAGCTTCCTTCATGCTTCAGCTTCTTGGTTTCTTATCACTATTATTTTCGACATGTGGTCCCACTAAGTGTGTCAAATTATTTGTCTCTTTTTAGAAGGTGACAAATGTCGTCCTTTCCTAACAACGAAAGTGTGAACGAAGTTAGAAAAATGAAACACGAGCGTGCTAGGAATTTAATGTTATTTCAAACAATAAAGTAATTGAAATGCGCAAAATCTAAAATTAATCAAACGACTGATAAATGGACAAACTAGAATGATCTCTTCTCAATGGTTCTTGACTCAATGGATGCAAAATCGCCAAATAGAAAATAAATAAATAACTAGAAACTGAATATAACGGTAACAGAAAGGTAAAAGCGAGACAATAGCTAATTGAAAATACTGGAAAGATTGAGAGGAAAGTTGCTGCCAGAGGTTAATGGTGATTGAATGTTTTTGTTAACAAGAAACTAAAAGATAATTATAAAAATGTGAAGAAGACACAAAAATAGAGGCTGTCAATGGGTTGAAAATAACATAAAGCAAATGCAAGAAGTTGCTGTGGGTTGATGTTGATGAATGTGTATATTTTGTTGTCGATCTCCTTCCTTTCGCAGTGACTGACAGAAAATTATTTCCCTTTGATAAGAATCAAATATTATCTTAATTGATTCTATTTGTCTTGCATAGTAAATCAAATATTTTTTAAATATTTGATTTATGTCCTTTCTTGTCGAATTGACTCCATGATATTTTCTGTCATCTTATTTGTAATGGAATCGGGCTTGTTCGGTTAATTTGGCCCGCGGACCAAAATTATTTTTTGGTGTAAACACGCAGAAAGAAAAAAGCTTTGGTTCGAAGCTTGGAAGGTAAAATATTAAGTTTTTTTATTAAATTACTAAGTTTAATTTTTTCATTTAATAATTTAATTAAAATTGTAGTGCAATTTCTACTGGGACCCCTCGACTCTGAAAATGACAGAAGATGAAGTAAAGGAACAGTGGGAAAGCAGGCTGCCCGTAGATACGGCAACATAATTCAGAGAGCTTCGTCGTCAAAGAGACAGTCAGTGTGGATTGATTCGCCGACTTGGGACTTGTGGATGACAGTTTGGGTGACGCCAGAGTATCAATCCAAGTCAGCCAAACAAAAGGCAGATCATCTTTCATGGTGAGCCTTGCACACTGGGGGGTTGATCACACACCGGGAGCACTGCCAGAGGATAGTACGAAAATGTTACTTTACATTTTTATTTAGTTTACTGGTCACAACTAATTCAAATTATTATAATTTATAACAAGTTTTTTATAATTTATAGACTTTCAGGAGACTGAGCTAGGACGACAGGTTCATTCCCATGAGGTTTTTGTGCAGACACACATACTGCGGGATCTGACCAGGTTCGTTGACGAGAGGTCGACGGGGGTTTATGTAAGTTATATTTCACATTCTTTTTTTCAATTTTTCCGTCACTTTAGACTTTTTTATTTATAACTTTATTTTTGTTGTATCAGACACGTGTCCAGTCCGCACTCAACCGGCGGTTATCGGAGGGTAGCTCCAGCTATCAGGACCAGTGTGATGCCTACCTTCAGGTCGTAGGCGGGGTCGTCCCTAAAGGGTCAATTGTTGTTGTTTGCGAAGTTGCTACAGATTATTTTGCCGAGAGGATCGTCAATCCTCGTCGAGACGCCACGCGTGTGACGGAACTCAGCCGAGATAACCAGTAGCTGCGTTCTCGGGTCGAGACGCTAGAGGCGTGGGTGGCAGAGATGCACCGGTAGAAGCAGCTATTCTTCGGCGCTCGAGCGCACACATCAGACGACCCTTCTGCTTCCCAGCGGCCGCCTCCACTACTGCCTCCGCCCACTTCGTAATTAATAGATTTATTTTATGTATTTTTTTAGTTATGTACTAATATTATATGATATTTTTATCATATATATTTTATTTTATTCTTCCGTTTACTTTTTTTATAATATTTTTTAAATTTTCAATATAAATATTAATTTTATAATTATGTATTAATTGTAAATTAATAATAAATTTAAATTAATAAATAAATTAAAAAATTATTACATAAATTCAATTAAATTTTTAATAATTTTTATTTGCGTCCACGTGGACGCTACATTTGCGTCCACATGGACTCCAAAATAGTATTATAATTTAGCGTCAACGGTTTCGCATCCTAAATTTGGATTTAGCGACCAAAATCTGTCTTTTAGCGACCAAAAAGTTGGTCGTAAATTTGGTTAAATTTTGTAGTGTTCTTCTATTCATCATTTTTTAGATTCCGATGCATTAAATACCACTACATGGTCATGACTTTGTAGTTGGTCGTGTAGTTGGACAAAAATTCAATTTCTCGAGTTTTTGCCCAAAACTTATTCTTTCTCGTCCCTTTATTATTCTAATTAATAACTAAATTATAAGGGATGAAGTTTGGGGCGGTTACATCTGTAGTCCTTAGTCATAGTGATTTGTGTCCAAATAAATTGTGTGCAATAATTTTTTCTTATTTCTTGATTTTTAGAAATTTTGAATTTTGTTGTTGCTTTTCTGTGTTTTAGAGGATAATCGATGTTCACAACAATATGGTTAATCGTTTTTTCAATTTTTTTGAATTACATTTAACATTCATGAACATAAATAAACATCATTTCATAATATATTTCAAAAATAGTATAGTTGTTATTGTTGTGTAACTAATCAAACATTAATAATTATATAAATGTTCAATTAAGTTCATCAGTGCTCATTTTAAAAAAAAAGGTTCATCATTGCTCAATATATTTTGAAAAATATTAAAATCAAATCATATATAATTATTGAAATGTTCGATAATGTTTATTGTGTTCGCTTGTGTTTAAAACAAACGAAGTTTTGTAAAAATGTTTAAAATATACATGAATATTTATGAACAATTACTTGAGTGTTCTCTTCGTCGTAACGAAAATTAAAAAAAAACAACATGGAAGTAAAGCAAATGGAGAAAATAAACTCACAATTAGAGAGTAAATTAAAAAAGAAAGAGATAAATTAAATTTTGGGAGAAAGAAAATCAAGTAGAATTAATTAACACTTATATGTTAACATTAAATTAGAGAGAGAATGCACATAATTAGTGGCGATGACATCTTTGCATATTTAAGCATACATTGACATATTCACACAAAAAAAACATATCATTTTAATATATAAATATATATTAACATAATGGTGAGCATAAAAAAAATGTTCGTAGTTGTTGTTTTACATATCTGAATTAATATTGGATTTTATGAGCAATTATTTGCAGAACCAGAGCTGCTACTTCCATACAAACTAAAAAAGAAGAGTTGATAGCTGCAAACATGTGTTGCTTATCGTGGCTCCAGCAATGAAATTGAAATTCCGGAAGGTGATGCAATCTTGTTGGACGAAGAGTCAGCCCTAAATGGACCTTTATCCTTAAAGAAACCTGGTTCTTCAGGCAGAGGCAATGCATAATTCTCACTGCTTAACATCAGAATTACACAAGCCATGCTTGGCCTTTCCTCAACGTGATGTTGCACGCATAAAAGGCTGATATGGATGCACCTTGCCACGTTTTCCATATTACACGATTCTCTTAAAAAACTATCAACCAGCTCCAAATAGTTTCCTTCTCTCCATCGCATCCAGGCCTGAATGACAGATGAACTGTAAATATAGGCTTCAACATATATCAAATGAACAAGAAAAGGAACTCTGCTTACATGTGCAATAAGGTTAGTTCCTTTGGGATGATGAAATCCTTTACTTTTAATTCCACTTATTAGTTCCAACATGATTATTCCAAAGCTAAAAACATCAGATTTCACCGAGAATAGTCCATCAGCTGCATACTCGGGAGACATGTAACCACTGCAAAAAGTGATGGTGTAAATCACTAAAACAAAGTTACTGTGAACCATTACCAAGAACACTACTTACTATGTCCCGGCCACTCTACTTGTGTTTCCTTCACTTTGATCTCCTCCCATAAATGCAGCCATGCCGAAATCTGAAATCTTTGGATTCATCTCATTATCAAGTAGGATATTACTTGTTTTAAGATCTCTATGTATAATCCTCAATCTCGAATCTTGATGAAGATATAAAAGCCCCCTTGCAATCCCACAAATGATATTGAATCGCTTAGACCAATCTAACAGTTTAGCTTTACTTTCATCTGTAAAACATAAAATTTTGAATTCTAAAGATAGTCAAAAAATTGAGATAACACATAATATTTAGAATGCATTCAGAAGAACAGTCTTTTCCAGGGTTTCGAGGGATCCAAACCAAAAATAAAGAGGTCTAGGCTTTTATTTTGCATGTACTCGTATATCAACAATCTCTCTTCTCCATGAATGCAGTAACCCAAAAGCTTCACAAGATTTCTGTGCTGAAGTTTTGCAATGAGTGCGACTTCATTCTTGAACTCTTTCACTCCTTGTCCAGAATTACTTGATAGTCTCTTAATAGCGACTTCTTGTCCATTCAACAGTGTTCCCTAAAAGTCACATATAATTAATAAAACGCGTTGATAAAATGCTCATTGAAATGTGATTGACTGATACCTTATAAACAGGTCCAAAACCACCTTGTCCTAACTTGTTAGAGACGGAAAATCCATTGGTAGCCTTCATTATTGTTTTGAGGTCAATGTTTAATGGAAGATGGCCCACGTCTTCAGCGTCGTCGTTATTCTTGATATCATACTCAGCCTTTCCTTTAATTTCAACCAAACAATATAAATCGTTATCCATAAGCAATTACAGCAATACGAATCGTCTTTCATTGGTAAAAATATTGCTACCTTTTACCCTTTTGCTAATGTGAAAATAATAGGCAGTAATCACCACTCCAGTAACGACAGCAATTACAGCAATGGTTAATACTATTATCTTCTTCTTCCTAAGCGCAGACTTGGCACTGGTAAATTCATCTGTAGGATCGAAAGGAAAATCAAAACAAGTTCCAAAAAGCCTCTCATTCTAGCGATGATTGTAAAAATAAAAAAAACCGGTGCTTGTTCATAATACAATTTACAGGATGAATGAAAATGGTAATGAGAATTACATACCAGAATCTGAAGCGGATACCCGAACATATAGGTCCCGGGTTGCTACATAATTTCCTAACGGCTCATGTCTGATATCAATCAAGCCATTAAACCAAATGGCACAACCAGTTCCACTGACTCCATTCCTAACATCAAGGGCCGAATATGCAGTGCAAGAACAGTTCTCCAAGCATTTGGCTCGGCATTGCTTCATATCCATGCTAAAATTTACCCAAGTATGTGAAGTATCTGGGAATATGACGCTACTGGCCTTTGTAAATCCATCTCCATTGCAGTTCAATGACTTGTCACGAACACATCCCTGAGACCAATCACCAGAATTCCACTCTTCTTCCAACTTTGGACGGAATCCTTTTAGACATTTACAGACTGGAGAGTTGTTGTTACTGCATAAACCATAAACACCACAATGCGCATAATTTTCGCATGATTCTTCTGATTGTTCTGCATAAACAGACCAAGATTTAGTGGCATCCTGCCATGTAAATCGTTCCAGCTTACGGGTGGTTTGGTTGATCACTCGCCGTGTTATTGTAGACTTGTTTCTCTGGAAGAACGTATAGTAAGCCTCCTCCTCATTATGCACGTACTCGTAAGTATAAAATGGAAGTGACCTTATCAGAGTAGTCTCATTGTAGGTATCAGCAACCTTGGGTGCTATTCGAAAGGCGATCCTTGAGTCGTTCCATACTGTATTCTCGGGAATGTTATATGGCAGCAATTTCAAGGAAAAGTAACCCGGAGACGGGTCATCCCAGTTTTTCCATGCTATTACACGCCTCTCAAATCCGGTCTTCAGGTTTATTCCAACCTTCATACCTGATATCACAGTGTCAGTTGGATAATCAAAACTCTGCCACATGTAGTTGTCGACATCGGCATCTTTCATGTCTAGTAAGACCAGATTGCCTGAATCCAGAAGCTTTACTACCGGAATTTGTGCTTGCTTTGTTGAGTTTGTTGACCACAAAACAGTCTTGTTTTCACCGGCAAGTACAAGATTCCCTGTACTGTTTATCTTCAGTAATCCTGATGAATCATTAACCGGAGTTTCCCGATTAGCAACCCAAACAACTGTTCTGACTGGGATATTCTTGTACCAAATTCCCACATAGCGACGGCCGGAATTGCCTGGAGTAAAGAAACCAAGCTCAAAGCTCCCATCTGCAGAAACTAAAGTGCTTCCATCACGAAGAGTTTCATTCGAAGTGAGGAAGTTAGTAGCGCTTGAGAATTTCATAAAAACAAAAAACCATATACTGAAAAACATAAAAATAAGTACATCCATGAAGGGGGAAAATTTCTCAACGGAATACATGATTGCAAGCTCTGTACTCCAAAATGTTAAAGAAAAAATTGTTGACTTTTCTCAAGGCTATGTCATAATAGCATGAGCATATTGCACAAAAAGTCTCATTTTCAAACATGTTTTTCTAAGCACTATCCCATCAACTATAGAGAGTTTCACTTTTTTTTTTTAACACAATTTAGAGTCCCATTTCTACCTAGTCATCATTGTACTAATAGAATTATATATTTTTTTATTTTGTGTAATTTATTATTTCATACGCTATCAAATTTAATTTAACATAATAATAAATTATAAAAATAATAATAGTAATATACTTAATGAAAATTTTATTAATTAAATACAATAATAATAAATTATAATCTAACAAAATAAAAAAATGCTATTTTTTTTGTCTGAGCGCTGGTATCCCGACCCACTGGGCCGAGAATAATCCGGTTCGGGGAGGGTTCCGGGTGGTTAGATTTTATTCCCATCCCAAACGGCGTTACGGGGATCGAACCGCAGTCGGCCCTAAAAATAATGCCTTTTTTTTCAACTTTTCATCATTGATTTGGAGCTTAATTAGGTTGGTGGTGGAATTGTCTTTCATTAAAACACTATATTAGAATTTCTCTCGTTTTACGTTGTCGCATTTCGTTTTGGAGATAACGTATATCTCCTTCACCATCCTTTTTTTTTTCCTTTCTTTTCTTGTTCATTTTCACACTAAGATCTTCAACACTTTTATGGCCTCCTTTCATCATTTCCCGAATGATTTCTTGAAGATCTTCTTAGGGCTCGCCGCTTTCTATATTGATGTGCTTGCCTTTCTACTTACTATTTTGTTTTGTGGCTTTTTTATCCATTAATCAAAATTTTGTTGCAACCTCAAATTTCTTCACTGCATTTAAATTAATTGGAGAAAATTACAAGAATGAACAATTTTGTGTTTGAAATGATAGAAATGTCAGAGTATGTTTGTTCATTTCTGTTTATGTCAGTTCAAGTTTTGGAAATATAATAATGTCCGATTTTGAGCTTACAATTGTAAAAATGTCAGTGAATGTTTATGTATATTTTTAGTGTTCATTTTGTTCATTATTGTTCATATGTTGAAAGAACAAAAAGTGCCATTTTTGCATTTTAAAACATAAAATTTGGCATTCATATAATTGTGAACTAGAATCTGACATAAACAAAAATGAACAAATATACACTGACATTTCTATCATTTTAAACTCAAAACATAGTAATTTATATAATTATCTAAATGAATTGAGCCAAATATTGTATAGTGGCCAACTCCCCATACCTTGGAATATGATATCACATGTCATCTTAAAGTTTGATTTTTGTATAAATAATACGTTTTGAAACTTGTACCATTATATGTTGTAGACATTGTTTTTTTTTGTAAATGTCCATAACATATCCATAAAACATCTACACATTGACCAATTTGTAGATGAATTGTAGATAAATTGTGGACATTATTTTTTTTGTTAATGTCCACAACATATTTACAAAACATCCACACATTGATCATTTTATGAATATATTGTGGATATGTTGTGGACATTATTTTTTATAAATATCTACAACATATCCACAAAACATCCACACATATAATAAGCACATCTACAAAATATCCACACATTCAATTTTAATGTGCCACTGAAAACCCTAACTGTTATCATATACATATCTCATTTACAGATTATTCAAAACTTATCCACAACCTATCTACAAACAATATCTTTTTTAATTTACAGTCACGATATTTTATTTTTTTCTTTTTTTAAAGTATAGTCTTTCTGATCAATATTTCTTCACATAATTATTGAACAAACCTGAAAATTTTAATAGGAAAGTGGTGGAGAATCTCGTTATTGGAAGAGTAGAATCTAAATTAACACTCTGTTTGGTATAGACCCAATTCCAGGATTTTAATGGAATTCATTTGCAATTCCAAATCTTGTAGTTTGGTTTACTCTTTTTTAAAAATTGAAATTTTGGATTTGGAAATCATAGAATTGAAAATAAGTTAAAATGATGGATTTAGAAATCCAAATCAAAATGGTCTGATTTCCAATTCCAAATCCAAGATAGATAGCCATTTACAAAATTAATCTTTAGTTTCCTTCTCATCTTTATTTTATAAGGACATTTTAGTTATAACTTACAAATAATTCTACATACCAAACAAAAGTCTCATTTAAAAATCACACAATTGATTTGTTATAACAAACACTTGAATTGGATTTATAATTCTAATTCTTTATGGATTTCATTTGATTTCATTTACAATTCAAATCAAATCCATTTTCATTTCATACCAAACACTATGTAAAAGAGAAAAACAAATTTCATTTTGTTGCGTTCAATATTTTGTTTTGTGGAATTTAGACATGTTTCGAGATTTGAATTTGAATTTGAATCGAAATCACAAATTAATTGGAAAAAAATATTAAAGAATAAATAGAGAATGAAGTTTGGGAAAAGAAGTTAGCAAAGAAAACGTAGAGATTATTTTGAATGAGTGTTTTAGCTTGCAAATTCAATTTATATAATTTGATATTTTTTAAGACAATTTTCTTTTTATGACATTTAGGAAAATCATTTTGATGGTATGAGAAAAAAGAAAATCATTTTGATGGTATGAGAAAAAAGGAAATATGTAATTTTAATGTGTTATATATGTCCATTTTCCCCAGGACTTGTTCTTTTTTAGAATTACAGTTCTGTTTTTCTCGTATCTTTAAAATAGAAAAATAAATCAATATGACTTGCTTTTTTAGAACCACAGTTCTGTTAAAAAGAGCCAATCATATTGATTTTTTTTTCTATTTCAAAGATGAGAGAAAATTTTTTTAGACTTCTTCGAAGCTAGAATATTTTCTCTCATTCAACTTGTTATTTTTCATATTTTTTCAGTACATAATCCAAAAGTTAGTTGTCATTCCAACCAAAAGCTCATGTTTCTCTAAAAGAACTAGGAAATGCTATTAAAATGTCTGACATTTTTGTTAATAAAGTGTCAATGATTTGTAATGATCTTGAAGGTTTTTTGTTTACGTTTTCCGCCATGTTGTTGGTGAAGCCTTCAATAATACACTTCCAGTAATCCATGCCACTTTATGAATTGTCCAGCTTCAGATAGATATCAAACATTTTGTAAGAAAGGTATTTTGTTGTTGGTCTAAGGCCATTTTCTTTTAGATTCTCCTTCACCTCCGCTTGAAGGAGAGGAAAATGTATTAGTTGGTCAAAAACCAGAAATATTCCTCCTAAACGAAGGCATGCCAGGGTTTGAATCATTTTCGGACAAAACATTTTGAATTTCATACATTAGATAATGCATTAGATATTGTTGTAGAAATTTTTTGGAATTTTTTTTTACAAATTATTGGGAAATTTTTGTTTCATTTGGCTTCAAAATACATTTAGATCCATTTAGTACAGTGGAATTAAGAGAGATTTTTTTTGTTAAGAAAGAGAGCACGCAAGAGTGAATCTAGACGATCAAGAAGTTCTATTTGGCGATGTTATTAAAGCAAGACCGATGATTGAACTAGAAATGAGATTGAGTGGTTAGTTCATTAATCGAAATGATAATTTAAAAATAATATGAATAAATAAATAAATAAAAATATATAAAAATTATTTAATTTTTTTCAATACTTAAAATCAATTTGATTCACCGGCTGAACCGATCGGTTTGTCGATTTCACCAGTTTGACACCAATTCGTTTGCAAATCGATTTGAAGAGTAAAATCAGGCTGCAGTATCCAATTTTACCGGCCAATCCGATTTAATTTTTATAACATTGCTATTTGGTGAAGGAAAGTATCTTCTTTTCTGATATTGGGTTACAAAATAAAATGAGCCAACTTATTTACCATGATTATCCAACATGTGATCTATAAATGTAATAACCTAATAACAAACTTTGCTGAGATGGACTACATCTACTATGAATGCGTAAACAAATAAGAATAAAACTGAGCTACTGAACATCTATACTGCTTCCAGAGTTGACAAAATGTATACGGTAAATATATTTTTGATTTTTTTGTAAACAATATATATATATATATATATATATATATAACGCTTTGTAAATGGGAGATAAAGGCGTTTCACTTAAAGGTGATTGTATTGTGCCCAAGATAATAGACAATATTATTAAAATTAGACCGGTGATCGAATCGAAAAAGAAATTGAGTGGTTAGTTCACTGATTGAACCGGTGAATCACTGGTCGAACTGGTGATTTAAAAATGATATAAATAAATAAAATATATATAAATATACAAAATTATTTAATTTTTTCAATACTTAAAACTGGTTTGGTTTGCCGGTTTTTACTGACTTGACTATCTTGCAATCCGATTTGAATGGTAAAATCAGACCGGACCAGTGCTCGATTCACCGATTTGATCGACCGATTCGATCTGGTTGTTATAACATTCGTGACAGATGCAAAATTACTAACAACACTATATATTAAACTTGCAGAATTCTCCAAGTGAAGAAGACTCCTATCCGAATGTAATAATTTGGTCTCCTGAACAACCTAGTGTTCACGCATCTGAAGTCATATGTATTGTAAAAAATAATGCCCTTAATGTTTGAACTTAATTAAGATAGGTTAATTTGATATTCTTTGGAATTTTTTGAGCAATTCTATTTGAATAAAATTTATCCGGATAAAATATCTACAATACCCTTATGTTATTTGGTCAAAATTCTAAACATTTATTACCATATTTCAAATTTTTGGTTTCCGATCTTACTTATTCTCAAATTCAAATACTAAATTTGTTCTTTTTATATTTCAATAAATTCATTGTTTTCACCTCCTATATAAATCATTATTAATAGAAAGGTCTTATTAATATTGCATTTTAATTAATCCTATATCGTTTCTATATCTTAACTTAAATGTTCAAAAATTTTAAAATTACAAGACCAATATTTATACACAATTATAAAAATGTACTAAGCTAAGTATATAGCTCTAATTGAAAACTGCGATTGCATGTTTCTTATAAAAATTCTAAATTTTCAAGACTCATATACTTTGCTATAAAGATTGGATCGAACCAACCCGTTGAACCGGTGAAACGGTGAACTGGCCACTGGCCCAGTTCGTTTTTATCATTCAAATGGTTTGTAAGCAAAACGATAGTTAAACCGGTGAAAACCAGCGAACCGAATGGTTCAGTCGGTGAACCGAACTGGTTTTAAGTATTTAAAAAATTTAACAATTTGAAATTTAAATAATTTTGTATATTTATATTTATTTGTTTATTTAATTATATTATTTTTAAATTATCAATTCGACCAGTGAACTACCGGTATATTTGCATTAATTTTGTATATTTATATTTATTTGTACTGCAACGTCCTGTAGGGTAATCGTCATCTCACCCTCTAATAAGTGGAAGGTGTGTGTCTCAAGCCACCATATCTCAACCAGCGCAGTAATCAAATGGTGGTCAAGCGGGATGAAATTGACACGAGCTAATCTGTAGAAACGTGTCATTCAAAGTATATCAAGGACACGGGGATGCATCCCATCAAAATTTGTCGACCTAGAAGATGTGTTGTGTCTACAGTCTAGCAGTGCAGCAGCCGCCTAATTATTTTTTAAAGTTTAAACGTAGAATAATAGTGTTAATAAGAAAGAAAATTAATAATTTCTTTGAGTAAAGATAAAAAATACATACCCCATTGATCTCAAGCCAAACAGCCTCCGAGCGGTGGGAAGATTGCAAAGTCAACACCGAGGGATCACTGGGTTCGGGCCTAATATGATCGCACTGTGAAGCCATGATTCTATCCTATGCAATATTAAATGTATTATTAAATTAAAAGGCAGAAAATAATAAATATATAATGATGATGGCACAAACCTATAAAAGAAAATATTAAGTTACATATTA
>CANYCX010914271.1:0-12104 GCA_948193385.1 Breynia disticha f. nivosa | reverse complement strand
GGGAAGTGTATTTCCTGGGAAGTATACTTCCCAGGAAGTGCATAGAATGAACCAAGTGAGGCCTTTGTGTATCATTTATTTTGTGTTTCTCTATTTGTCATGTTAATATTCTCACATAAAGTCACGCCTTGTGCTCATATTCCTAACATAATTAATATTATCATTCTCTCCCTAAAAGTATGGATTAGATTACAATAGGTCTATATACATTGTGGTAAAAAAATAAGAATTTTGATTAATTACATAGTAAATTATTTTTTTTATTTGTAAAAATATACATATTTTTGAAAAAGTTGCAGAATAATAGTTTTTATTTTTTTAATTTCACTTTATACAGAATTAACTTTTGTAGATATAAACTTAATATAAACTTCATATAAACTTTATTTAAATTTTATATATGGATTTAAATATTTTGTGTATAAATTAATATCTAATTTCATCGATTTAAACTTAATATAAACTTCTAACCTAATATATACTAAATTATTATTTTTTTATAATTTGTTTAAAGATTAATTTATATATAAATTCTTTATCGTTTTAAGCTAAATATCAAATTAATATAAACCGTATATAAACTTTATCTAATCAGAACAGAGGTTTTTCTACAATTTAATAAATAAAAGTTGAAAGAAATCGAATATACATAATATATATATATATATATATATATATATATATATATATATATATCTATATATATATATGTTTACTCAAATTGAATTGTTCACTGTTCTTGTTATTTAAAAATAAAAAAAGGGTGCAAAATTTCTATTTATTCGAAAAAGAATTTTTCTGAAAAGGGGGTTCACAAAGAAACCTCTTAATCCAAACCTGCTTTTGAAACATGATTTTAAATTTCACCATTATTGCATATGATTCCATATTCTAAAACTATTTTTATATTTTGGGAGTGATAGTTTCCAACATGAGAGATGTGGCATCAGTGGAATCTTTCTTCTTGGTTTATATCTTTCGCTTTGGACTACAGTTGCATTCTAGCCAGTTTAAGGGGTACTAGGGCATCCAAAACATAAAGATTCTACTCTTTTTTTAGGATGATCCTCAAATTTTGAGGCCTGTCTAAATAATTGCTCCCCTTAAGCTTGTCCCTTTTGAGAATAACTCGTAGTGTGAAGTAACTCATGTTATTTGGTTGTAATTTTTCAACCTATATAATTAAGAGTTAGTTAAGGTTAAAAATCCCCTTAAACTATAGAATAACTCGTAGTGGTCAAGATCCACTTTTCGTAACAACACCCCAGTTAAGCTGACCTTGTACACATAAAAGTTAAGCTACTTATGTAGGAAAATACCCAATCCTACCCAGTGAATGACTCTTCGATCAAATAGGCTAATACTTTCAACGTCAAGCACAAAAGCCCATTTCATGTTGCCTAGTTATTTCCGTACCTTTCTTTGTACATTCAAACCCACATTCATAACCCACGCTCCACCAAGAAAGAAGGGCCTACCCAGGACTCCAAGTGTATGTGACAAACGTTCGAGATCTTTGACGTGGTTTGAATCTTAAGGCAACTTCATGACTTAGTATTTTTAGGGATTTATGGAAAATGCCTACGTTAATAGCCTTGTCAATCTTTATCCTTATAGGCTCCAACTCCAAACAGTCTTAGGTTCTCCACGTCGGTCTGGTAGGCTTTGTGTTTATTGGGATTGGAATCTGTATTCTAATTCTACATTGAGAACTAAAAGTAAAAATTAGAAAAATCATTATGAGACATGCATGCCCCATTTAAAAATTTCTGAACTCAGGGCCCATGAATGTACCATGCAAATCCATTCATCAGAGTCAACAAAGCGTACATGAAAATTGCATAATTCATGGATAAAACAATGTCTGTTGTTAAATTAATTTCCAAGCCTATTAAGGAAAATCATATTTGTTGTATAAATATAATTAAACCCCACGAAGGACTTGGAACAAGGCCTAATAGGGTCATCAAAAGAATAGTCTTCTAAAAATCCTACTACATTCTAGTCGTTCTTGTGCTTTTAAACACTAGCAAATTTTTGATTTAGCCAATTTTAATAATATGTCATAACATTCCATAAACACTAAAATAGCAAATAATATTCTAGAAAAATGAATTAAAACATAAAAACATGGTGAACACATTATTATGCATATGAATGCATAAAACGAATCAACCAAGAATCAACTTTGCACAAACATAATAGTTCAATACACAAACTTGCATTAAAACATATGACAATGACTAAAATGATTCTATGTGACATCAAACAACATTATCACACACTATAAACAATATTTTATCATTCATATCATATCTTTATTAGAATTAATTTCAACATTTTAGTCACACAAAAATACAATTTGTGGATTGAAAACAATTTATGATCGCTTCTATGTTTATCTAAGTAATCAGCTAGTGTTTTAGGTAAAAAAAACATTTATTAACATAATAATTATGGTCAGACCTAATTAACACTCTTAATTATAGTCCAAAACATAAATTAATCTTTTCATTACAATTTTAATTGATCTAAACTCGTTTTTACATATAATCATGAAAGACTAGCACATAAAAACAATCAAATATGTAAGATCAATCAATTTCTTATTAACTAAGTTTTAGCCATGAAAAAAATACCAAAAAAAGATATCAAATCATTTAGAAAATATCTTAGATCAGTTATGAAAAATGATTTAGACTCCAATTAACAAAAAAAAATCATTTTCACCTTCAATAAAAAAAAACTACCTCATAAAAATGCATGTTAATGCAAAATAAAGTCAAGTATGATCAATATGATATTTGGCTAAGTAGGGTTTTTCAAAGCATCCATTCAATTATATTAAAAAAACCCTAGATCAGTTTATAAACATGATTTAAATTCCATTCAATCATCAAATAACCAAAATCAAACAACCCATGTATTGCATTAACAAAAATTTCAGCACACTAGTTTTAGTTCATAATTGCTTTTAATAATCTTTGAAGGTAAAAATCACTCGCAAAAAAGTTTGTAAGCCGCTTTGATACCACTTTTAGGTTTTTTAAGACTTTAATATAGATGTCAGAGCAGAAAAAATTGTAAAAAAAATCAAGAAGCAGTCATTGAAATTTAACCAACATCCATATATGCACAAATTTGCAAAAACTTTAACTAGTTTAAGGATCTTACCTTGAAAATTGACAACTTAAGTATTCAAAACGAGTTTTACATCGACTAATGTATAAAAATATGTTTATGAAACCTTCAAATTGTCCAAATGTGTCACAAGAGCTGCTCGTTACGTGACCTTCCTTTATGTTCACATACATGACTAGTCTTTCCCGAAAAGGCGAGTGCTAGCATGTTCTCGTATGTATTCGAATGAAAAGTGTGTGTAAGAAAATAAAGTAAATTATTACCTATTGGGGATTAGTTGGCACGACCAAAAAGAGTGAAAATAAAGGGTTGCTTCTCTTTATAAAGGTATATGGCCAATGGAAGATAGAGGTGGAAGAAAGAGAAAAACCCTAGTCCTTATCCCTATTCATCTCCTTATTTTTAGCTATTCATCCTACTTTGATTTGAATTCAAACTTTGAATTCTAAATCAATTAGAATTAGATAAGGATTGTAGTGGATGAGTAGTATTTTTTTTATCTCTTACATAATCCACATATTAAGACAACTCCTCACCTTAAATTGTCATGCATTCCAAATCTTTCTATAACTATTTCATCCAAATGATTAGTTACCTCATTAATACATAGTTAATATCAATCATTGACCGGCTGTATTTCACACTAATTTGGGTATACATTATGTCTAATTTGAATATATTAAAGCCTCTTATATATTTGTCCTTAAAATGACCCAATTATATATCCAAAATGGAAATACTGATTTTACCCTTTTCAAACTAGTCTTCGTGTGCGATCCTAGGTATATTTAATGTTGGAAATGAGAATATTAATTCCTAAAGGTCATAAAAAACTCAATAAAATTTCTATGACATCCCAAATTAAATAAAGATGTGGTGACATCTGTTTGACCTAGTAAAATCTCACACAATTTGTTATCCTAAATGTCAAAATTACATAAGCCATGGAACAATCATCCTTATTTAGTCAATTTATTTTTCTTCATATTTCATTGGCACTAAACTCTTTAATATAAATAATGAAAATTATTATTATTTTGGGCATCGCACACTCTTTCCTTTTCATTAATCAAGTGGTCGATGACATTTTCTCTCTCATCGAGAGTGGGCAATCCTTCCACTTCTCTCATGCTCTATCAACATTAAATAATGCATACATAATCATACCCATACTTGTCACTCTTTTATGGGCTTGTTAAGCATATGTTAAAATATTCAAAAATCTATCTAGAGTTTATTTTTGGTCTAAGACCTCCAATGTAAGACTTGCAATTGAAAACTACTTATGACTTAAAACCATGTAGTGTTCTCATTTACAGATCTAATCCAAACACCATATCTTAGAAATGTATACATGATTTCTGAGTGACATCCCATGTCCTTGTGTTCCATAGGACCTAACCCACTAATTTAGAAAGAGCATTCTTTAGTCTTAATTCATATATTATTTTTATAGTAGTTATCGCCTAGAGATATTTAGAATAAAATCTCTCGCTTCAAGATCCTACAGACATATTCCTCACAAATGTCAGCTTACACAACAAGATACTAAATTAAAGAATTCTTTTAATCCTTATGCGCAAAAACACTAAAAAGATAGAATGAAATATCTCACGTATGAATGTAGTCCATAGATAATACTTGGAACTAGGAATTACACTAATAAAATGGGTCTACAGGATCCCACACTTAAAGTTTGGAATAGAAGGTATAATAGTAATTTTAGCATTGTAGCATTTATGAAAAGAAATGTTTCCAAAATGTTAATGTATTTTTCAATAAGTCATGTATGAGGAAAATATTAGGTATAAACTTTTTGTACTTTATATATGATTTAATTAAATAATTAAAGTCATAGAAAATTTAAAATAACATTGTAAGACAACACATAACTTGTTATTAATGTTTGGATACTGTATCTCTTAGCTAAGACATAGTTAGAAAAATATGAGTGGTTTGTCCTAACCCATTATTCCATACATGCTTTTCCTTATTCAAATATGGAGTGGATTATATTTGATTTATCCTTAAGTAATTCCTTAATTATCCATAAGATTTGTAGTTTAATTAGAACACATCTTTAAGGTATTTAACTTGGAATTAAATTAAGGAATTCTAATCAAAGACTAACTAAGACACAAAGGTCTATAAATATCCACAACATTTTAGGGTTATACATATCGAACACAACAAAAAAATCCTAACCCTAATTGCTATCTTCTTGGCATTCTTCAATTGGCCATAAAACACTAAGCTGAATTGATTCAAGTTAATTGAATGATAAGTTTAAGTTAAGACAAAATTATTTGTGAACTGAGAAGTGGAGTGTGTAAGTGTAGTGGAGTCATTCAAGGGTGGTTCCTCAATCTCAATAGCAATGATTTTGCCTATCAATGAAAATTAAGACATTCAATTTTCTCTTTCCATTATACAATTCATGATTCTTTTAAGTTAACCTGAAGAATAGTAAAATTTTAAAATCTATTGTATCATGGTCAATCCGTAGGGCTAAAAATCATAACAATGGCTGGGTATACACTTTTCCATGTTAGATAGCATGATATAAGTGAATAGATTACCCCTCTAGGAGGAGAGAAAATATGATTGGCTTGTTGAATAGTGAACTGAGAAGTCTATGGCTGCACTAAGATGAATAATGAGCTTTATTATTTATTTGAAAGCTTCAGTGTGACTGACATATCAGGGAGTGAAAATAATATATAAGGATGACTACAAGCATGCCTTATGCTAATACTGATATTTAAGGGTAATAAACTATGTAAAATTTCATTAGGTCTAATAAGTACAATTTCATGTTTAATTCAATTTGGATTGTTATAATGGTTTGATAGAGTGCATATATGACCTTTAGAAATTCATAATTCTTATTGCTAATATTGAATGGACCTATAGGATTACACACCTTGCAATCGACCTAAAGAGTATTTTGGACATTTAACATGGGTCACTATTTTGGGTTTTTTAGAAAATTGAAATTAATGAGTCCATTTATAAATTCAGTTTGGTAATTTATGATGCCCAAATAATGAGAATTTTGACATCCCAATTACACACATAAATGATATTTTATTTGTGTATTAAAGAGAAAATAAGAGGAGACTAAAAAGGAAAGAGGTTGTGATTGTATTTGACCACTGATTTAGTATGAATGAAAAAGAATAAGTGGGAAATAAATCAAAAAATCATTCCTAGTTCCTTTTGATTTATAACTATATAAATAATATAGTATTTTTCTCTTAATAGAATTGACACACAATCAATATATGTGCATTATGTTTTATTTTCTTATAACATTCATCTTTGCCCACTTTTGCACTCCCTAACCATCCCTCTCAAAGAGAAAAGAAAAATTTTATATTTCTCATTTTTTAGGGCATACCATAAAATCCCAAGAAGGCTAAGATCAAATCTCAAACATTTAAAAATCATCCATAATCAAAATACATCCTTTGATAGAGCTAACACTCTCTTTATGTGATTAATTTGCATATGTATGAGACTATATGGGGAGGCAGTATAAAGGCATATCTTTTTGCATGATTATACTATGACAAGGTTATATAAATATTAGTTTATATCGTAGATACATTTTTCTCTTCATCTGAGTCATAAAGGTGCAAGCTTAAGGTATAATCTCTTAAATTAGTTAACTAGGTTTATTAATTCACTTGTCAAGATTTTTCCTTTTTTTTTTGTTTATGTGAAAAGTTTTATTCTTATTGTGTGTTCACATGCTTAAAAAACTCATAAGAAAGACCTAAAATAGCTTCTGTTGCTGGCCATTTTATTTGGCTAACCATTTAATTCAATTAACATAACGTGAGGCACGAGCATGTTAGAGGCCGTCTTAGTCACCCATATATAGAACTTTGATTATATCAACACCAACACTTATTAGTTACAATTAAAAATTATCCAAATTCAATATTTATCATTAATTATTGATAAATTTGAAAATTGGCTGCTAAGAAATCTATTTGAACCAAAAAGTTAAAAATTGAGTTAAGAATTTTCCTAAAACCATAAAGCAAATAGAGCTCTTCTATGATAACAATGGAACCATCGTACAAGCCAAGGCACTTCTGTCATGCAAAAAATCCAAAACATACAAAAAAATATCACCTGATTAAAGGCATAATCAAGACAGGTAACGTGAGGATAAGGAAAGTGGTAATTAAAGACATTGTGGCAGATCTTCTTACAAAACCGTTAGCAATACCTAATAATTAGAAGCATGAAAGGCATTTGGCCTTAGGTTTAGAATTGATTGGGGCAAAGGGCATGTGGAAGATTGTTAGTTTGAGCCTTAACCCAATATAGTTGTCTTGTATAAATTTTCTTATTATATTGCATTGATAAAGATAAAAAAAATTATAATTATTCTATGTTTTTATGGATATTAGAAGTATTAAAATTATCCATGATGTAGGTTATATTCATCTTGTCAAGATAATATGCTTGATAATGATTCACGTGAAAATAAGAACGACAACTAATTATCCTTAGTTGATAATTGTTAATAGGAAATGCAATGAACTAAGAATAGTATGAGTCTCTACAATGGATTGTGTTTCACCAATCATTTAGCATAGAGGAAAAAGATACAACATAAAAAGAATATATTGTATTGTTCACTTAATTAAGAATGCTACATGGTATTCTAAAGTCATAAGCATTCTTATGATGGTGCTTATACAGGTAACCTTATACCTGAAGTCATTATATGAATTAGGTGGATTACTAGGTAGTGCATGTCCAAACCTAGATTATATGATATTTGAGATCATATATCTAATTATACATAATCGTAAACTAGATAAGGAAAATGAAAGTATAGAATAAAAATGACAAGTTGTATGCCTTATATTACGATGATATCACTAGTGCAAGGGCTCATATAAGACCGTTGAGCTGAAAAATTGAATTATTGTAAATACACTTTACTTGAGATTTTATTAAGTATGTAACAAGCTTAATAATGTATATGAATTCATAGAATTCAAACCTATATACACATAGGGCAGACATGATTACACACAATGTGTTTTGGACACAAGGATAAAATGGTACTTTTTGGCTGTCTGTTCAGAAATGGTACAAAATAATATAACATGCCAACATGATTATTTTAGGTTGACCTCATAGTTATAGTCGAAGTATATTTTTTGTAAATTGAAAAATACTAAAATTAAAATACAATTGATAGAATCGAATAATGGATCAAGGTAAGTAACCTTAAGTTGGTCTTCTGAGCATGAAATCAAAATTAAGTGACCTAAATTAGTGTACTAAATGATAGACCATGTTAATGAGAGTCTATTAGGCCTGCCTTATGATCATAGCCGAAATCGATTTTTCATAAAGTAAAATATGACAATCACAGACATGGTATTGGGCTGGTTGGCCAACTTTGGGTTGATGTAAATGCCTAGCTATATAGAACATAAGAGACATCTTAATAGTTGAGATGGGATATGATTTGAATCTTTAAATCCTATTATGACCAGGTTAAACTTGACATGATAAGGATAAGATTCAAAATACATATGTTAATCAAACTATGATACCTAGGATTTGGAAGGCTATACTGAAAGGCATCAGCTGCTCATAAACATCACTCAAAACTGTTCATTCTATCCTGTAGATTCTTTTTCGAATATTAAAATTATAAAATGCAAGACAATGTTCAATTTGCAAATCTTCAAAGCCATTAACAAATTGTGTGTGTGAACTAGAGGAGGGCAGTCTTTCTACAATCTCTATTTCTAAAACTCAAAAAATTCAAGAACAACAGAATTGTTGGTGTAAGCCTTATGCCCAATATAACTATCTCACACATACTTTCTTATTACTATATGGTAATAATAAAGATAAGGAAAATGCATTCTATCATTCTTAATTCTTATGCATAAGGAACAGATGGAATGATCCAAGATGGAATGATCATTGATAATGAGAATTGTAATGAACTAAAACTAGTATGCTGATTGTTGGATTTTTTACATGTCTAAACAAGTTTCGGCATTAGATTTTCTCATAAAAAACATATGGAAACACATTCCAAGATCACACAATAGCAAGCATAGTAGCATATATGACATAAAAATCATAACTTTGTAATAAAGATCAAATATTTATAACAAAGATTGAATCTTAACCTAACTTCTTTGGTCAGATGATTATGTATTTGTAAGAAAGATTAACTATAACCCAAAAAGAAATTTGAAACTACCTTTACGACACCACAACACCCCAAGAGTGATCGCTTTACAAAACTACACGCAAAATCAAAAGAAAGTGTGTACTAACACATAAACAAAATCAAAATTCATCTTGTTCGGTCTTTTGAATGTATAGCTCACAAAACCAAGGTGGCCAATGGGTTCAATCACTATGATCAACCCCTCAATATTTCATTAATGCGTTTACATTGTCAAAGAATGAATTTTGGTATTTTTGGTTCGGAGGTGTATGACCAAGCCAAAGAGGAAGGAAGAAGAATGTAAAATTGGCTAGGTTAACAAAAAAAATCTCTCTTCCTCTCTTGTTTGTTGCGTAGGTAGTAGGGTTTTTAGGATTATTTTAGGTTTTAAAATCAAATTCAAACTCTACCTAATCCCCTCTTAAGTTGCTGGTCATGTAGTGTTTAAGTTAGGTTTGAATTGTTCAAATTCTCTCTCCTTCATCTTTGTAAATACGAAGAGAGGTTTCATTATTTTTTTGCCCTTGTCTTTCCTATGATGCTCAAATTTAAGAAAAACCATTGTTTGAAACTATTAGTTTATTTATCATTTTTCGTGCCATATTTTTTTGTTTCTATTCGAAACACAATGATATCTCGAAACTTAAAGTTATGTGCAGACACTAACTTATAGAAAACCTCTAGTGTCAATTTAAAAGGAGATGAAAGAAAAATCATAAGGAAAACCATGCTTTATAAAAAAATAATCAAAACTTAGTTCCTTGGGGAAAAACCTTACACGGCGGGTATTAAAATCGAAACATCCAATCTTTTTTCTCTTTTAATTACCTTGTAATTAATCTTAATTACTTGTCTAAAATAAGTATAATTTTGACCTTTTTCATTTCTGATCACTTTATTTATATTGGTCAATGTCCACACGTAATTATAGGATTAAATAGATTCGAACAGCTAAGATTTCTGCAAAACAGAAGTTCAGCACGGGCTAGCAGCTTAAGAGCACGACCCTTGTTGACCATCATGATGACTGGGTTTCATATGAGAATGAAATCGTGCTGATCAACACCCTATGGGCATGACCTCATGTTGATCAATTAAGTTCCCATATCATTCAAAACACTCAGCTTTTTAGCTAGGCATGGCCCGTGTTGAATGTCTGCAACTTAATATCAATCTGTAATCAACTTGTTTCCATCCTAAAACACTTATACAAATATAAAACCTTATCAAACACTCATTTCATATATAAAGACCATCATCAAACAACATAGGTCAACCATATATCAGTCAAAACATATCATTTAGATACTAAATCTAGCACAAGATCATCTCATAATAAACTATTACATGTAACATATCAACATAACATACCAACATGCAAAATGAACTGATCAAACTCCTAATGGCATCGGCAGAAGAGAGAAATGGATCAGGTAGTAGCTGCCCAACCTAATCACTAACAACTGAAGACACTAGCACAAATGCCTATCACTGTCAATACTTGTACCTGAAATAAGCATTGCAGTTGCATGAGTTGCGGGCTCAGTGAGTAATCTTTATCTCTATTCTCTCCTCTACATATATTCATCCATTCATATAAATTGATATAATCTTTATCTCTATTCTCTCCTTTATACTGTTAACTCATTTTCGTTTTGAATCATATAACCTTTGGTTGTACGTTCTTGCTCATAATAAATTCCTAACTCTCGTCTTCCTATTAATTTTTCAAAACATTTTTCCACCTCCTTTTCATGTGGAACTAACTTCACTCTCCCTACTCCTGTCTCTGAATGATCAATAATTTATCAACTTACCATTACCTGTCCATATCACATATCTCACATCACATATAACATATCATATCGAAAACCATAAACACGTTCACGTACCTTTTTCCCATACCTTTTCTTTTTGCGTACTTTTTTTCCTTTTGAATTGTAAATACGACTCCATATACATTTCACATTTTTCACATATCATTTTCATTTCAGTACGCACATATCTTATAGTTTCCATTTCATTTCCATATTAAACATACTTAAACGCATATCATTACATATTTGCATTTCGTACACATTCATACACATTCATGATAAAAAAATAAACCCTCATTTATGTATTATCATTGGCATTATATTTAGCCATTCATTTTAATTTAACCAAATTGTGAGTAGATATATGTAACATCCTAAATTTTCAATAAAATACGAAAATTTTAAATAAAATACGTAAAAATACACGTAAATTTTTCGGGAATTAATTTAATTAATAATTCATATAGTAATATAAAATTTTTAAGAATTTAAAATCGTAAAAGTATAAGTCGATCGTGAAAGGTAAACGACGACAAGTATATTATTACGAAGGGAGAGATAATAAAATTTTTCGCGCTAGTTTAAATAATTATTTGATGAGCAATAAATAATGGTAAGTTTATGACAATTATATTTAGATACTGAATTTCGAGAATTTCGAAATCGGAAATCTATTCGGAGTCGGGTGAAAATAAATTACGAAACAAAATGGACTCAAGACGAAAAGAATCATCTTCCTTTCCACCTCTCCATCCACTTCCACGACAAAATCATTTGATGGGTTCATTAATGCATTTGATGTGTCCATTAATGCCACCTTTAATCTTTAACTATGCAAATGGTTTCTCCACCTTCTTTCTTTTTTCTTCTTTTCTCCTTCTTAAATCATTCTTTTTCTTCCTCACTTTCTCCTCTCATTTTCA
>CANYCX010913819.1:0-20022 GCA_948193385.1 Breynia disticha f. nivosa | reverse complement strand
GTGTAAATGTGTTTATGCTTTCATTATTCAAAGCTTCTTAGATTTATAGATATCTCCAAGTAGTTTTCATCATCTCTTTTCTACTCTTATGCCATGTACATCCTCAATAAAACTACCAGCTCATTTTCAGGACACTTGGACAAGCGGTTTCCTTAAATCAATTGTTCATCGACAGCAAGATCCAACCACTTCTAAATTTAAAAAAATCACTCTTGTTTTACCCTGTTGTTTTCGGATCAGCTGCAACTCAAGAAACTTCTCGCTCGCTCAAACTGTTAATCCTCATGACGCGAATAAAATACTTACTTCGCGAATGAGAGATGCAATCAATTCATTTCACATAAAACTTTATTTATACGACCCTTTTAGTGGTCAACGAATGCTCCTTGGGGCATAAAAATGTCATAAGGAGAGAGATATATATGCGCGACATAAATGAGATCTCCTTTGACATTCACATTATGTCAACAATTAAAAGCCTATTTAATAAACACTAGCAGCAGTACCCGAGCGATGCATCGAGATGCTATGTATTATGATAATAATAGTATTAAAATATTATACAAATTATTTTATGTTAAATTATATAAAATAAAACTATTTATGTTAAAATAATTACTAAATAAGTAAACATTACATGAAAAAATTTATTACAAATATTTAATGATATCGTACGATAAATAATGATAAAAAAATAAAATTTGAGAATGAAAAGATGGATTGATAGAGTAAGAATTGAATACTACATAAAAAGATAATTTAACGTATGAAGTTGAATTTCAATAATTAACAAAGACTCTCACCTGTGTCTTTGAAATTAAAGTTCAATTTCTTTAGCTCTACTTATAAACCCACATTTCTCACTTCTTTTGATGCAAATCATTTTCCATTAACATTAATTAAGCTGCACAAAAAAACCTTTAACAATGACATAATGCAGCAAAAAACTAAATTCATCCTAGATTAATAAGTGTAATAAAAATAACCAGAAGTCTGTCATCAAGTTACAACAACAAACTCACCCACGGTAATTTACAACTTCAACTTCGCCGCTCAATTAATTGTAAGATGGATTGATAAAATCGGTGAGGTTAGCTTTGTGTTGGATATATATACATCGATATTGATAGCATGATTTAGAAATATATTAGGCTTTAGAGTTAATTTTGAATTTAAATTTTAAATAAGTTCTAGCACAGTTAAGGCTATATAGGATTTAAAGTTTAATTTTAAATGAATTTTATCGGACTATGTATTCTAGCATAATTAAAATTATGCAAATATAGGATTTAATGTTTAATTTTAAATTTAAATTTTAAATGAATTCTATCATTGTTAAAATTATGTGTTCTATTACAATAAAAATTGCGGAGATATAAGATTTGAATTTACTTTTGAATTTAAATTTTAAATGAATTCTAACACAATTAGAATTATGTGTTCTAATATAACTAAAATTGTACAAATATAAGATTTAAAGTTTAATTTTAAATTTAAATTTTAAATAAATTTTAACACAATTAAAACTATGTTTGTGGTATAATTTAAAATAATAATATATATTAAATATATATATATATATATATATATATATATATATATTTGACTAATTGTACAGTAACCCATTAATGATTATCATCCTCCATTGCATTTAATATGTTGACACTTTATCTGATAAAAGCGCAAAACATATCAAATTAACAATCGCTATTTTTCAGATTTCGAGTTTGCTTTAAATGCAAGATGCGCATTCATCCCATCATATTTTCTAAAACCGATGTAATGATTTGCTCGCATTATATGAGGAACTATCAATCTTATCAATACATTGAAAACCTCACTTTCCCGTGCTTTTCTTCCTATAAAATAGGAAGCTCACTTCATCTTTTTCACTTGCTTCATTTGCATCAAACCCTTGTCCTTCCAAAACCTTCACTCCTAAGCTCTCAACATGAAAATCCCTTCAGTCTACAGAGACTACAAGATTCTATCCTCAGTTTTGCTAAGGAAGTTGGTTCACACTCAAGAATGGGATTAATTTCCCTTGATCAAGAGGCCAGGAAACAAATACTTCCTGAAAAACCCAGGCCTCAAAGTCTATGCTATGGGACTTGTACGCTTGTTGTATCCAATGAAATATTTATGATAAATTTTTCAAAAAAAATAACTTTCGAATTCATTAACTTAAAATTTATTTACCACCAAGCGCGTAGATCAACTGGCGTGAGGTTGTTCTAGCTTAACTAGAGATCTCGAGTTCGAGTCCTGGGTACGCAGCTGCGTTAAAATTTGGTTGAGAGAGTTTTGTCGCCCTTGTGGTCCTGCCCGGCTCGAACAAGAATTAGTCTGGAGAGTCTAGGATACCTCGTGGTTCAGACAAAAAAAATTAACTTAAAATTTATTTGGTGTTATCTGTTCAGTATTTGAATTAATATGAGACAACAATCGACTTAGATAAAACCAGACCGAGTCGAAATTAACTAGATTTTTAGATTTAGTTTTAAAAATGTTAAAGTGAGCATTATTTTCTAAAGGGTTGAATGCATATATACATTTTTTTTAATTTTTTTATTAGTAAATTAGTTATCATTTAAGATTTTTTCACACTCTTACTTATTAAATTGCAAATATACATCAGTTCTGAGTAGATAAAGTTGATATACAGTTTACTTTAAGTTAATATTTAGCTAAAATGATAAAAAAAATATAAATAAGTTAATCTTTAAAAAAATTATAAAAACATAATAACTTAGTATATATTAAGTTAAAATTTTACATTAAGCTTAAATTTATGAAAAATATATATAAATTTATACATAAACATTTTTAAATTCATATATAAAATTTTCGTAAAGTTTATATAAAGTTTATATTAAATTTATATCTACAAAAATTCATTTCGTACAAAATACAATTAAAAAAAATAAAAATTACTATCCTACAAAAATTTTTAAAATTTCTATATTTCTGCAACTAAAAATATGATATATCATACAATTAATCATATTCTAAATGCAAAAGATAAAAATTATTGAGAACATAAAAATTATTCAGCAATTTGTCGTGGGCAAAGAAGAATAAAACTAATGTGGGGTTTCAAAAACGAGGTTCTTTTGGTCATAAGAACCCGACGTCATTTTGTGAAACTAGGGTGTAAATGAGCTGGATTACTCGCAAGCTACTCAAACTTGAACTCGATAAAAGCTTGTTTGAGTTCGACTCGTTTATAATCAAGCTTGTTCGTGAACAAAGTATTAGACTCGGATAGTTAAACGAGCCGGGTCTGAACAAGATAGTACTCGGCTCGAAAGCTCGTGAACAAGCTCGTTTAACGTTCGTAAATAAACTAGATTACATATTTGATTTTCTTTTGTATATTAATATGTGACTTTCATATTTTCTTTGTATTTCAAATATGCATATGATTTATTTAAAGGTGATTGTTTTCATAATAAAATTATATTTTGATAAAATATATAATAAATTATAATATATTGTATCATATTAATTAAAAATAATAATCATATTATATAAAAAAATAAAAAATATTAATCATATTTAATAAATGTGTTAATTTTTAATTTTATATCAAATAAAATCATATTTTAATTTTCGTTTAGCAAAGCTCGAAAAGTTCGTGAACAAGTTCGTTTGCGAACTTTAAACAAGTCTGTTCGTGAACAACATTTTGAGCTCGATTACTTTAAAACTCGGCTCGACTCGGCTCATTTACACCCCTAATTATTTCATTATTCTTCATTATCACTTTGGAAATAATTATATTTCTTCTAGTTCTCTGTAATTCGATTCTTTACACAAAATTGTCTGTTCATACAGTATTTATTTTCATGTTAAAAAACTATGTCTTCCTTAAATTCATTATCATTTTCATCATTCTGGATCTAATGGTGATTGCGAAGAAAGAAGATTAAAAGTAATCAAAGATGACTTTTACTCAATGCAACTAAATTTTCACGAAAAAATTGCTAAAACTTTATCTTTATTCCTACAACCATGATATCTGAATCATTACATTCCATGTGAATTTGAAAATGTCTTTTCCAGGGTCACAGGTTTGAACATTGACATAAATATTTTGAATTATGTTTATAACAGAGCGATAATAGTGTTAATTAATTGAGCTGAATCCAATTTTTTTACTGGAAAATTGAAAGCAGTGCAGACTGTAAATAATATCAGAATCAGAAATAGGATTAGAGACTTTTAGTGACACTTTATGAAGCATTAAATGAAGCAACCCATCCGGCTTACTTTCTGTATCATGGCGTTAGATTCGCCGCGAATGATTGATTTGATGGGACGAAAGCTAACTCTGACACGTGGCTTAGAAATCAGTCTGCGACTGTTGGCAGTAAAGCATTTGAGCGGTTAGAGAAAGCACCCTTTCATTACTCGAGCTTAATCAAAATGGGAAATTTTAACATAACAAATCGGAAATCTTTCATTTATTTTGTAAAAATATTTTTAATTTATTTAATATATAAAAAAAGTAATTTATATTATTTTTTTAATTAACGCGAAAAACTCAATTTCATGAATGTTTAAAAAAGAAATTAAAATTTTAGTTTATTTTTGAAAAAGAATTAATTTGTGTTGTTTTAATAAAATAAAAATGGTTCTCGTTAAACACAGTTCGTAGTAAAATTCAAGGGATTTTTAGGAATGTTCCTGTTTGTTTTGGTGGATGAAAAAAATGATGGTTTTTGGTAGACGTGCAAATCAGCATGTTGTTAACGATTTTATGGTTTATGGAACCGAAATTGGAATCTGATTTAGTTAGTTGAAGGTATTTCGGTTTTTGTTTCGAACCAACGGTTCTGATTCTGGTAATTCTATTTCTAATTTGACAATTCATGTTTATTTTTCACTAAAAATAAATTAAGTTGTGGAATCATAGTTCATTAATTCAAGAAACTAGAATTAAAACCGAAAAGGATCAACTCCGACTATTCAACTTCAATTCTAAAATTCCAATTCCCATTTAGCGATTTCAATTCAAGTTTTCACCAATAATTTCGTGAGATATGAATTTTGTTGTTGCGTATAGGATCTTAGGGTGGCTGCCTGTTTGCCCCAGCCCAGGCATTTTCAGGGTGGGCAGTGTGTCAATTCTTTCTACAATTAATTGTCTTTTTTTTTTAAAAAAAAAAAAAAGAAAACAACAAATCATTTTAGTATTACACTTAGTAGTATACTGACAACAGTATTCACGTAATACGGTTGAATGCTATATTTTATGATAATAATAATTTTAAAATTTTATACAAATTATTTTATATGAAATTATATTAAATAAATTTATTATTTATTAAAACTTAGTAATATAACTTCATTATTTATTATGCATATTGAAATTATTGAGTAACATTTACAATTAAAGATTATGGATTTTTTTCTTCTTCCATCACATAAAAATATGCAGGGTGAGAATTTCACAGTTTTTGAGAAAATAATAGTTCTAATATTTAGAGTTAGTTAAATTATGTATTATTCTTTTATATCCTTAAAAAATTTTATTGTGAAACACTATTAAATAGTTTGTTTTATAAATGAGAATAAAAATATCAATATATTCATTATAAACGAATTTGAAAATATAAATGTGCCTATATAATAAGACGTTCTATATAAAAAGTATACCTACTTTTAAGAGTATCAAATAGGCACTTCATTTCGACCGAGATGACTTTCAAAAATAGCTTCAAGCAACCATTCTACTTTTTTCCACTTACATGTTATCATCTTTTTTCTTTGCTAAAAGTACAGGGACTTTTACTATGAGTCTCACTCAATGAGACAATAAATTTTGGTCATTTGATGCAGTGAAAATAAATCTGAGCTTTTGGTTTATTCAGTAAAAATAGTTTTCATTTTACGTAAACTGTATATTTTGGGTAAAACGAAGAAGGGGTCTGATGTGTTATTTAATGTTTATTATTTTACATCTTATTATGCTCATTTATGCACTACAATTGCCATATTTTTATAAGATTAAATGTCTTTTGCAGCAATAGGTTTTTGAATTATGAAGAAAGATAATTTGCGCATTTTTAAGGAGCAAAATGGAGGTTGTTGCTGAGCATACATATTATTGAGGTCTGGAATTGAAGTTGAATATGAAGTGGAGAACTGAATTACAAATAAAGTAGAGTTGGTCCTGTGCTTTGGGAGATTTTCATTTAATTCAAGTTTGAATTTAAAAAGAAGCTGTAGGAACCGACAGAGGCAAAAAAGGAGTTTTTAAGCATGAGCTAAAAAGAAAGAAAAAAAAAATCTTTTTCCTTGCGACTCTTCACGCAGAAAACAAATTGAGGAAACAGGAGAACAATTTTTTTGAGCTGATTGTAAGGCTAAATTTTATTTATCTTGGTTGAGGGGAAAAGAAGCTATTCAACTACTCTTATGTGAGACTTTTGTTTTTTAATGCAGTTGAATTATTTATTCTTATATTGAGTGTTTTTCTGCTTTGCTTTTATGATTATTTTGATTTATTGCTAAGGTGCGCAGTTAGTTAATTAATCAACATGGTTTACTGCTAGGTTGAATGCCGTATACATAAATATACAGTTAATTTAGCTATTGGTAGCAACTAAGGACTTGTGTGTTTGCGAATCCACATGCTCTTTGGAAAAATATTCTTCTGGATTAAATATGTCATCATATGTCTGTTATCTTGTTTGTTGATCTTTCTAGTTCGTAATGTTGACTGTTAATTAAACTTTAAGATCATGTCTAAAGTTGTTAACTGTTTAGAATTTGTTGAAATACATGTTTTCATGCAATGATTCTCAAGGAAAGATCGGTATTGCAAAATATCGCAAAGAATGTTTGAATAAATTAATTGATAATTTTAAGCGTCGATGAACAATAGCAGTTCAATTGGTGAAAGTGACCTAAAACCAAGCATCAGTTTTAATTGAATTTTAATATTTACTGTCTTGTTTTGTTTATTTTTTAGTTCTGTTAATTTCTGTCGCATTTCAATAATTTCACTCGCAAACCCCCTTTTTATATTTCATTGTTTATTTTTTGTGTACGTTAAACAAACCAACTCTTTGTGGGATCGACCCTTGCTTTCCGCTAACTATATGTTGTTTAGTGTTTGGTTTGGTTTTAATTTGGTTGCAGGCGACAACAGCATCATGGCCTCATTGAGTCCCTTCTTTAATTGCCTCATATTAAAATTTACCAAAAGTATTTCATTCACAAATCAGAAAAAATAACTAAGCTCACTAATTTTTTATTAAGTGTTTCTTTCTCTTGCTATTTTTATTGGTATGACTAGTGTTTCTTTTTTCAAAATACGTTATTTTAGAATTTTTTTTAATAAATTTATCTCTAATTTATCCTTAAACAAAACAAGGATTTTGATGTTTTGAATAAATAAAATATAAATTTTTTTGTTAATTATTGTACAAAGACAAATTTATGTAAATAAATTTGGAGGCAAATATTATTGCACTAAATTTTTGTTATTGTTGGAAAAAATAGTCTTTAAAATTATTGTTAAAAATCTTATTACTATTCGATAAAATATTTTAAAAATGTAAACTTACAAATGTATAAATGAATATGACTTACAAATCTAAAAAAGCTATAAATATTAATCTATATGTATTTATAAATTTGAAATAAATTGAAAATATAAATATATATGAAGTTATAAATATAAATTTATAATTCTAACTATTCTTATAATATAAATTAATTTTTTATAAAAAAAATTTCAATATGCATTAGCCTATCTTATCTGAATTGAGGTGAGGCCGAGACGCTCGGCAAAGCCCACACACTTCTCAGAATATACACGCCTGTGATCTGTGTGTTTGAAAAAAAAATGGAGCACAAATCAGAAAGCGAAGCTACAAGAGAAGCTTCAAAGGTGGTTTCTCAGGAGTTCAACACTCTTGTTAAAGATGATGATTTAGAATCTCTCAAGCAACTACAAAGCCTCATGTAATTTCTCTCTCTCTCTCTTCGATTTCTTAATTCTACATTTGTTGATGATAAAATTTATGTTTTTTGTTCTATTCTGATTTTGGAGTGTTTAATTGGTCACTTTGGTATCTCAAACTATGGAATGGTATTGTGTAAAGCAGCATCTTTCTAGTTATTCTCTATGAATTTCATCAGATTGTTTTGTGATTTAGAAAGTCTAGTGAAATGGTCGGTTTCTAGTTGGTGGTAGTAAATTAACGCAGGAAATTGTGTTCACACGTTAGACCGTCTGCTAACATGATTATAGGCGGCATAAACACATCAAATCATTCAAGCTTGTTATGTTGTAATTGTGTATTCAAGTAATTTATGGGGTTAGAAATTGTCAACCTGTTGTGAACCTTTTTCTGCACGTTAAGGAAGTTTGATGTATATTACAATGGGAAGCACTTTTAGACTTTTTATATGTTGAACGATTAACTAAGAGGGTAATTGGGGTGCCACAAATTTACATAAGAAGCTAAGTTGAAGTTTGCTTCTGTTGCAGAGCGCGGTTGCTTGATTTTGATGGCGGCTAGAGTTTGAGAACTAATATTGTTTTCCGTCTGTTAATTTCATCTTTTTTAAAAAAAAATTGCAGAATAGGAAGGTTGCAGGACAGCAATGCTGTTTTAACTCATTTTAATGACTATTCAGAGCATTGCTTTGCTGAAGTTTCTGGCGATTTTGGCAGAAATACACGTCTCTTAAAATCTATGAAGTCGGACCTTGATTACATATTTCAGAAGCTAAGGTATGGTAGTCTCTTTTTAGAAAAAAATTGGGTGACAGTGGACTTTTGTTTATCTCGTTGATGCTTAAGTGAAGTTTATACAACAGTCTCCATTTGCTTTGTTTCTACACATACATGTATGTGTGTTAACACTGGTGCAGCCCACATTAGGGTTACTACTCCTTTTCCTTTGCCTTCTTAATCTTTCATTATTCGGCCGAAATTATGCACAAATTTGACAGGCTACAGGAAAACCCTTGTAGGGAGCGTTTAAGGAAGTAGTATGATGATTTTCTAGTAGAATCTGCTTCCTCAGAATATTTAGAATGAACAAACAAGATGGATTTTTAGTGTTCAATTTTAACTCGAGTCTTCAGACATCCCTTTATTATTGCATTGGGTTATGATCTGTCTTTTTCCTACATTAACACTTGGCAGAAGCATCAAAGCAAGACTTGTAGCCACATATCCTGATGCATTTATAGAAGAATCCACTTCAGAAGTTCTGGACAAAAGACCAGATCTTGAAGTGGGACAATAACATTGCAGCAAGAGTATATATTTGAATTCGCTCGCCCGTCCAACATTTTCTGTAGAGAAAGAAAAGGCTAGCTGGATCTAAATTTTCTGCGACGGGTTTCATCATCATAGGAAGAAATGGAAGAGAGAAGTAGCTCGTTCATCAACTGGGTCGGAGATTGTTTGTGGTTATACAAATTCATTATTGTTTGTTGCCAATTGTTACCAGCACTGTTTATATCGAGTACGTGAGTTCATTTCGACAATGTTGCTTAGCCCTAGCATGAATAAATATTTGTGTTTTTTGCATTGAACTTGAAGTTCAAGTTATGCTTTAAATTCCCAAGTTTTTGGCATATTATTTTCACAGAATGTCTTAAACTTAACCAGTCTAAAGGAAGCAAATCTCAGATTATCTCTCTGTGATCCGAGTGTGAGTCCATGAGAGGACTCGCGTTAAACACAGTAGAGCGTGCTTTTTCTCTCTGCAAACCCAACTAACAACATGCGAATTTGTTCCTGCACTTTCTCATGCAAAATCCATATTTAAACCTACCCAACAGGCAGCTTCAATTTCAGTGCCAAAAACGCGGACCAAAATGGTGAAACCCTCATCATCATCTTCAACACAAACAAGAGGTGAGAGACTGAGTGATAAAGAGAAAACAAAGGTTAGGGAGAGGCATACAAGGGCTATCACCACTAAGATTTTCAACGCCTCCGTAGGTATGGTGATTACCATCTCTCCACTTTCTGATATCAATGAAATACTCCGTGAACTTGTCAAGGGAGGCCGGTTGGGTTGTTGAACCTGATGGCACCACTTATCCCTTCAAGGAACTGTCTTTTTTAATTTACGATCAATAAAGTTTTAATCTCGGCAATTTTTGGTTGTTTCCTAAATTTGCACAAAATTACCATCGATGGTTATAAAGTGCCGCCTTTATGATGTTTGTTGTTGTGAAGCTTGTCAATCGGTGTCCAACTTGAGGGACGACCTCTAGTGCTAGCGCGGCCGCTGCTCCGAACTCAACCAGCAGCACTGTAAAAGGTGGCAGTGGAGGGGAGTGTTCAACCAATGTGTCTCCGTGCCGCGCTGATCCTGCTGTGCTGATCAATGGTATTGCTGGGTCTAATGCTAAAATCCAAGGCGGAGTTGTGGATATTCCTCTTGGTTTTAACATGTATGGACTGCGGATGCATCAACCCTCCACTGCGGTGGCGCCTGGATGGAGGAGTAGTGATGGCTTTACCAGTTCAAGATCAGCAGGTAGAGGCGGCCACAGATTGAATCACAGCACGCCTCAGCTTACCAAGTAATTAAACCATACAACAGAAGTATAAAAAAAAGACTGAACGAAGACATGCTTCAGAAGGCCAAAATAAGCTATCTTGTAAACACTCATACAACAACACATGAACAAAAAAAATCAAAATTTGATCAGATTTTCACATACTGTTTTCTTTCTAGTTCCCCGGACGTACACTTTTAATTCATCATCTAACTCCAATCGTACATGCACCGCCTAAAACTTGAGACTTATTAAGTCCTAAGCGACAAGACTCATCATAATACTCTCAATTTGCCTAGGTGAATGCTGAATATACCTTCACAGGACATTGAAACTATCAAAAGCCTGGTATTTCCCCAGGCATAGGAGCTAATTCATTCTTATTGAACTTCTCCTCGTCAAAAAATGAGGCACGGACTGTGTTTCCGCCAAAGAATCGGCCATCTAGGTCAATGAAAGCTTTTGTTGTTTCTTCTGGCCTCTCAAATTGGACAAAAATTCTGACAGCCTCCTCTCTGGGGAAGTTTGGCTCTGTTATCTCAAATATCAAAACCCGAGTTACAGTTCCATACTTTGCACACTCAGATCCAACCTCATCTTCTAGCTCATCATCAACCTCACCAGGACCTACCTTTTAGAAGAAAGAAAACTTGTCAGCAACTTCTTGATGTTTATTTTACTCATCAAACTATATGAAAGCAAAACACATAAATGGGCTTTTTGAATCTTTAAGTTTTGAACTAGAGATTCCTCTAACATTACTCCAAGTAACAATAAAGTACAAAGTGGCATTGCAGTACTGCACAATATGATGGAGGCAATGAGCAAATGCTTTGAATCAACTCTCCTTGCACTACGATTTTACTTCAGAAGCATAAAAAACTTGATGATCATCCATCATTTCATTTAATGGAGTCTACTACCCAACCAGAATCGTGGAAACTCATGGTATAACACCACCATAACAGCAATTCACAACAAAGAAAACAAAATGGGAAATTCTCCGTAAATAAAACCAGCAAATGTTTCATATCAATATCCTACTCATACTCAGATAATACTTCAGCAGCATCAGAATTTTGAAAGAACATTGGCAATGCAGCACAAAGATACATTAAACTAATTCAACTACTCTAAAAGCTCAACAATACACATATGAAAGGAACCATACCATATTCCTAAGCAGTAAAACCCGAGTAGGAGGGCCATTAAAATTGACACCCTTAACCTTCTTCTCCATTTTGGTCTCACTGGCATTGACGATAACACCAGCTCTCCTATCCGTCTTTTTGGCCATCAAAGGAGTAGTAATGCCCTGCTCCAGTTTCCCAAGCCCTTGCCCTTCTTTCCACCCCATTTTCGCCATCATCCTTTGCGCAGCAGTCATATGCCCCCCTGCCCCCAATCCCAACCCACTTGTCTCCGACTTTCCCATCACAAACCCATCTCCATTATTTGGCGGCGATGCTGTCCCTCCCCCACTCATCGCCGCTCTCCTCCGCCACGCCTCCTCTCCTGAAATGTTCCTATCTCTTTCTCTCTCCCTATCTCTTTCTTCTCTCTCCCGTTTCTCTCTCTCTTCCTCCTCGATTCTCCTCTTTTCCAGCTCTCTCAATCTCTCCGCTTCCATCGCTTTCCTTTTCTTCTCTTTTCTGTACTCTTCGTAATCGTTCGGTTTCGCGGGATCGTACTCTTCCACCACGACTGAATTCACACCCACTAATGCGGGTTGCGCCGCCACTTCCTCCGACAAGGACACCTGCGGCGGAGGAGGAGATGGGGTATGGGTTAATTTGGGTTGGGAGGAAAAGTGGGGTTTTGGTTTGGGTTGGGGTTTGAGAAGAGCAAGTGGGGTTGGAATAGTGGGTTTACGAAGTGTGGGTGGGGCCATTAATGTGCTGGTTGACCACACAGTGGAGGAGGTGGCGGTAGGTTTATCGTCCTCCGTCGAGGACGGTGGTGGTAGGTCGCCGTATAATCCGCCCAACATTTGTGTGTTGTTTGGAAAAAGAAGGGTTTTTATAAAGATGTTTGAGTAAGAATTGAGCGAAAAAGGGGTGTTTTTTGTTTGCGTGGGATGTTTGACGGATTGAATCGAGAGTTCTGAGAATCGAAAGATATTAAAGTTGGAGAAGTTGCGAAGACGAATGTCAGATTAGCTGAGCTGATAAAAGCTCTAAATGAAACGCATCGTTTTGGCACTCACCAAATTTAGTGTCGTCCTTGGTTACTCAAGTTTTCACATAATGCTTACTCAACTTGATTTTGTTTCAAAAAGACCACTAGTTTTTAAAGACCAACTTATATTGTTCTCTCATTTATTAAGCCAACATATTAATAAACTACATACGGAGATATTATATATTAAATATTTATTTAAAAAATCACTTAAGATATCCACCTGAATAATGTTCACATTAGACAAAAATCATAATTAATAAGTTTATTCGACCACAACCACTATTTGACATGGACTATTCACTTATCCATAAATAAGAAAATAGTTGAAATTAATAGCTTAATTGGTAAATATAAACACTTTCAATTACAAGTTAATAAATTTTTTGGGGTAAACATATGAATTTTTGATCAATTTTAAGAATTTAAATATATTTCCTTTTTGTGAGCTATATGATATAGAAAAAAAAGAGAGTAGTTAAACTTTAAAGATAAATAGCAAATTATAAATTGGAAAAACGTCTCTACTCTCTACGAAACTATCTCGATTACCTTTAACACTCCAATCAAAGCAAAAGAAATAGAGTCCTTAAAACGGACCGAAACCTGTTTATTTCCAGTAATCAAATTGCGACCAATAATCCAAACCGTAAGAAGCAAAATTAATTTACGGTAGTACAAAGGACTACTATTACAATTTCTCAAAGAAAAAAGAGTACATCCATATCACAGAACAGAATTCAGTTTTTTCTAAGTAATAAATTGAAGTAAAACAAAATTTTATGAAATGAAAAATGTTGGATCAATTCCACCTGCGGTTAGTCTCGAATGTATCGACGCCAATATACCTGCATCCTCAGAATATGGAGGGTAAATTGGAGTAAGCAAGCAACGAAAAACTTTAACAAAATTATCCTTATATCTTACATTAAATTTCCCCCCTTTAGAGGAAGCTCTCTATGTCGATTTCCATGAAGGAGCAGGGATCAGAAATGTCGAAGTTGTTCAAGACCTGAATCCATAAATGGTAATAGTATCAATATATATGTATGTTATTTCACTGGACAGGACATTAGATTTTACTAAACATGCGATGGGGATGAAAATCAGAACAACAATTAGATTACGATATACAAGCTGATAACAACATGAAATAAAGCTAAGCTCAGAAAGCAAGCAAATTCGGATGTTGCAGTGAAGACAATAATTACCTGAGGGTGCACAATACCAAAAATTCCAATGCGCTTCCCCTTGTAAATGATGTTAGCTTGTCTACCAGAAAGAAATTCAGGCGCCTGAACAGGAAGACAGAACCACTTAATCCAAAAATCCCAGATAAAGAATTCAGATTCAATAAATCCAACATACGATAAAATGCTTACTTCAGAACGCTCGATATAGTACCCACTGCTGTCACCAACTGATACAAACGGAGTTCCCATCACTTCCATGACTCTGTCAACTAAGGAATGAATTAGCTGCACATAAAAAAAAAAGAACAAATCAGTCAAGCATACAAAGAAAAATGTCCATTACTTGTTACATTGAAAGCCAAGCACAAGTAAATCTTTCAGGACACCAAAAGGACAATAGACAATCGCACACATGATGTCTACGTGCTGTCAAATGAAATTTGTACCTCAAATCCTGAGTTGGAACCGCAGTACAAAGCTGCAAGTAAACGACGATTTGTTGCACCAACATCTTTTGTATCATCCAAACGAGATACATCACCCACTTCGAAGATCTAGAGATCAATTCCAACATGAAAAGTAGCATTACGAACACATTAATACAGAAAAGGCACAATATTGAATGATGCTTAACAATTAAAATAATAGAAGGAAAAACACCCTTATGACACATCATATACCATAAAGTAGAAATAATACCTTTATGGGCTTTGGATGGTCTTTGTTATGTCCAATAATTTTCAGAGCACCAGGCATCAGACTGGTTCGGACAACCTGCAAAATTGACGAATCAAGCATGTCATCAAGTTCCAACACACAGATGCAGATGACAATCGTGAAAATTAAGCAAAAAAATGGCAGTCATAGATCATCCTAGAAAACCAATTTTAGGCAGAATACCACAAGAACTCAAACTCATAAACACATACCTCAAAATCAGAAGACCGGGGATTTCCAATAATCACTGCCGTTGATTTGTCATCTTCTCGATTTAACATGGAAAAGTTCTCACGGTATGAGCATAAAATCCAGGTCAACACCTCCGTAAACCCATTCATTGCAATCTGACGGTAAAATTAAATGAATGAGAATGCCTATAAACGAACAAAATCAAATAAAATGAAAAGATAAAACAAAAACAGAGCTACATTCCATCCATGTTTGCGTGTGATCGAGATTTCAAACCTCCACTCGGATAAGGTCCTCAAGCTGGTTTAAGGCCAATGGCTTCATTGATGGCAGTGTTCTCTTTGAAATGTTGTTATAACCAAAAGCAATTGCAACATCCTTGTGAAGTAATACACACTTTATCATCAGCACCACAAGATATACAAAAGATAAGCACAATAAAACAATGATAAGTGTTTGCTCTCTACCTCCATTACATCACAAGGATGAAGAACATCACTTCTGGTTGGAGGAATTGATACATTGATATCAGATTGACTATCACCTGAAACAGACAGCTCAGCATGCAATTGCATCCGGTTCAACAAGCTAGTGACCTGAATCCATTCAAACGATCATAATGAAACACAAAGAATGGTCTAATAAGCGCTACAAAAATGTTACAACACATTGTATGGAACTTAACAAAAGAACTATTAAAATAAACGAGGTACTTAATAAAAAAAAAGACCAATGCAACGAGATCAGCATGATTACTTAAATGAGGTACTTACAAAAAAAAAAAGACTAATACAAGGAGATCAGCATGATTTGAAAAGTCAGCTGAAAGACTAATTCCATAATTATTAGTTTTACACAAGGATCTAAAGCATAATGAATTCACATGCAACATATTCAATGATAAACCCATTCGCAATAAAGATCCATGTACAAATTTAATTTCACTGCAAGGTAATGCATACGTGCAAATAGAGTATGGAGGTAATGAAATACCTCTTCTGCCTTCAAAGAGACTCCAATTGAGCCAGTAATATATGATAAAGGAATTTGCATATCATAAACTGACAAATCAGGATAAGTATATGACTTCCCATCAGGATATATTACTTCAACTGGTTCTGCCTCAAACTTTCTTTTGCAATATACAGAAAAAGTTGTCACCTACGAAACATATGAAACCAAATTTTTAATCTATAAACGTAGAATATTGTCAATCAGAAGCTACAAAAAACTTGCACAAAACTGTGTCTTACCATTGTGTTCAATACAATTTTAGCCTTTGTCAAATCAGTGGCAGTACATTCAATGAAAACATTCTTGGTCTTCAAAGTGATGGCAGAATGTGCCCCATTGATAATTGGGGGCAATGATAAAACAGTTCTACAAACAGAATGAGACATAATTTAAGGAAACAGTTTTCAAGCTCATGACTAAAAAAAGCTATATTACTAAAAGCAAGCAGATCCCTGTAAATTCAAAATCCTACAAACCAATATCACCAAGTAATTTCTCATACCTGTTACTGTCATAAATGACGGGATAGACTGGGGAGTTTTCAATTATGTGCAAAAACTTCTTCAGCTTCAGATCCGACTGTCAAAAGTACACATTAGCAATTAAAGCCAGAGAAAGTACAAACGACCTCTTAATTGTTGACAATATATTTAGGTTCCAGTTCACAATGTGATAAGAGTTATTGCGGCAAATATGTACAACAAATGGAATGCCTTCCCTATACCTTGTAAAACTCCATCAACTCATCAGCTCGAAAGCTTTTGTCCTACCAACAATGAAGAGAGAGGCACAACTACCATTTAGTTCTATAAAAAAAATTTCAACACCAAAAACCATAAAATAATAATAATAATAATGGTACAATAAAAACTGAAAAAAAAAACAAAGAAGATGGATCAAGAAGAGTCAAAGAAAAACAAGAGCGAAGTACGAATATAAACTTCCCAGTTAAGATTTAATGCCTTGCCTGTTTCAGTGGCACGAAATTTATATCCGCTGGAGGCAAAGCCTGGAAAGCAAATAAAATAGATTAACAAGCATGTATTATTATGTCATAGGAGTATCATATGAGCTTGTAAACCAAAAGAGGAAGCGTCAGAACATCATTTGAAACAAATAATCCCACCTCATAAGTGAAAGGCCCTTTTAGTGTATCCAAATCATGAGTTCCAATTGCAACTAGGGTTCTCCTCCTATAACAAGTACAAACTCTCAGATACACTCATTTATAAACAAACTAACAAGAACCATCATCAAATTGATACCTGCAAATGTTCTGATGAAGCTTGTCTTGGAGATCAATGAAGCTATTATAACTTGCTTCATCAAAAACAATATCTCTCAAAACAGCACAAACAACATATGGACGAATCAATTTAGTCTACAAAAATCGAACACTCAGTTAATCAGAAAACCATCTCCAAATATCCTGTTAAAAACTTTCATTTGAAAATTACAAATACCTCTGGTTTTACGTGCATTTTCAGAATTGATTCTTTGCTAACATCTGCGAGTGCATATCTGGGAATCTCATCCTGCTTATTGAAAACACGTAATGCTTGCACAAGCCCTTCGAGGCATAATAAATCGTATCTGATCAAATCAATTCAATTATCAATAACAGGAAACTCAATATCATCAATCAATAGTCAAACATACAAAAATGCGGTAATTAATAAAAAGGACCTATTAGCCGGAACTTCAATCTTATAAATAATTTCCTCTTCATCATCAGCTTCTTCTTCTTCCAAATGCTTCTCTTTCCTAATAATCGCCTTTTCCGTCGTCTGCAAGAAAATCTCTACTCACAAAAACGAATCGTCTACTAATTAAAATCCAAAAAAAAAGAGAAATGCTTACCACGTCATCAAGCTCGATTCCGAAACTGAAACAGAGATCCTCGAACTCCTCCTGAGCTAAAATTCAACAACAAAAACAATAAAACAGAAATGTTTCAAAACAGATATATATATATATATAGAGAGAGAGAGAGAGTAATTACTGTAAGTAGTTCCGAGAGCAGCGAAAAGGCGATCTCTCCCCACGCTGACGGTCGGCATGGTAGTGGATAAGGATGGAATTGGTTAGAGTGAGAGTGTGTTGAGTACAAAACCCTAGATTGCTTCGGTCAGTTGTCAAATCAAGTGGGCGGGTTAAAGGGTTAGATTTTGGTTCGTTTAACTTTTCCGAATTAGTCCTAAAACATTTTTTAAATTAATGGAAAGATCCTTGACAAGGAAATTGTATTTACTCCTTTCATGCACTAGTTTTTGGGGCTAAACGTCAATTTTTAAAATTTGGTTATTTTTTATTAAGGTTTAAATTTTTTAGAATAAATTTTAATAAACGTTTTGGAATTTTCTTTTGATTTAAAAGTGTATTTCACTAATTCGAGCACTAATATTTAAATAATAAAATTATAAAAAAATCATCACAAAAAAGGCTTAAAGAAGAAGGTGCACCATACTAGATTTACTAACAACACAATTTGCAATAGTTTTGATGAATTCAACTTCAACGATAACAAGACTTTATACTAAAATGGATCCTCGAGCGTTTCTTACTAAGTTAAATGAGTGAAATACTAATTTCCTGTCGAAACACGAATGTCGATCAAAGTTTTGTTCCTTAAAGATTTGTACATATCAAGTTTATCCGTCCTAAACCAAATTTTGATTGATACGCCAGTGAGTCAAATAATGTTTTAGATTATAACACGGTTTCACAGGTCAGAGGACATCGTTTTTCATTCACTGGTTACATGTGATTTCGCTATTCTTAACATATTTTTAAAGAAAATATTTTTCTTATTTAAAATATAAAATTATATTTTTATTTATATTTTTTAATATTTGAGTATAAAATACTAGAAAATATAATTTTGAAAAATAAATTTATGAAACATAAAAATATTTTTCGCAAAAAATCAATTTCAATCAAACAAACAAATCATAAGTTGGATAAAGGTTCTTAACTTTTCAAAGTAAATATTGAGTCTGATTATCTGTCGTTGTTGGTCATATTTAATGTAACATCCCGAGATTTTTTCGACTTAAAATTATAAAAAATAAATGTTTAAACATCAATACATAAAGGTTGATTGATAGTTGATTTTAGGTTGATAGGAAATAATCAAAGAAAAGAGGAAAATGCTAGAATTAGTAGAGTACACATTGTGGATGTGGAAGTACGCGACCTCGGTACGACCACGCGTACTCAACATACCACCACGCGTGGATTACGATTTGCTTGAAAAAAATATAAAACAAACACTCGAGAATTGCATAGAAAATTTCATTTACAAATCTTCATTTTCAGAACCGAATTGAGAGAAAGAGAGCTGAGAAAAGGGAGATTTTGATCAGAGGAAGAGGTTTGGGGATTTATTTTTCCATTAATCATCCAAAGTTCATAAGGTAAGTAAGGCTAGGTTTACTTAAGGTTGATGTAAGACTTATGGTTGGATTTTTCTGAATTGTATTGATGTTTTGATTGCTGGAAATGATGAAATAAAGTGTAAAAAACTTGGATTGATTGTATGTATGTGTTAGGAAGGATTTGAAGAAGAAAATTTGATGGAAAAGAGTGAAAACCCAAGGTTTAGTTAGGGTTTACAAATGGTTGATTGCTGGAATTTGGAAACCGTAGTAATTATATGTATTGAATGAAAATTATGCTGGAATGATATGATTAGAACTTGAATGAACTTAGGTATATGAATGAGAAGAAGTATTCTTCTAATGGGTGAAGTTGGTAAGAATAGATTATAGGAAAAGGATGGAGAATAGTTGACTTGAAGTTGATAAATGATTGTTTTGATTCTTTTCAGTTAGGAATGAATGTGTTAGTGGTTAGTTAATACCTTGTATGTGAGACTCAAAAATTAATTCCATTTATTTTCAAATCTCAAAAATATAAAACTATTTAGCAAACATTTTTACTCATTTCCAACATAAACATGGATAAATAAAAAGAGTTACAGAAAATTTGCTGCAATAGTTGCTAATGAATTGATACAAAACATTTTTATCCATTGTAAACTCTTTTACAAATAAAACTTGGAAACTCTTTTCCAAAATCTATCCATGCTTGCTACTTCGTGCTCGGTCCTCCTCGTAGTAATCCTGCTATGCCTATACATCATGTAAACAATCAAAGGGGGTGAGTATATAGGAATGCTCAGTAA
>CANYCX010913638.1:0-14863 GCA_948193385.1 Breynia disticha f. nivosa | reverse complement strand
TGAAATGAAAATGAAAGTGAAACGAGATGATGATAAACATTTCTACACAGTGCACCGCCCACCTCGAATTCTCTCACAGCAAGTTCTAACTGGAGCAGCACGTACCACCTTCGCGTCCAAAATTTAGTCTCCTTGATTTCCTACCGAGCATGACAGGCATAAAATGCGTGAGTTATGACACTCAGTAAGCAACACAACCAAAATGGTAAACTCTCATGCAAATGTATGTTTAGCCATAATGTAAAGCCATATTTGATAAATTTTGTCTCCACACTAAATAATTAAATAGTCAAACACACACACAAAACATTGGATTCAATAAACCCTCAAACAATTAAATTTTTAGTGTGATGAATAGTGTCGAATGGTTTGGGGAACGGTCTGACTAAACCATTCTCCAAACCGTTTGGTCATTCTTTCCAACCATAAAAACCGAACAATTTGGGGAGCGGTTTGGCTAGGCCGTTCGTCGAATCGTTTGGCTCCTCTGGATTGTGCAAAAATTGAAACGGTTTGGGGAACGGTTTGGCTAAACCGTTCTTCATACCGTTTGGCCACACTAGAATGTGCAAAAATCAGAACGGGTTGGGGAACGGGCTGGCTAAACCGTTCTCCAAGATGTTTGGGTCCTCTGGTTTGTAAAATTTGTTAAAACAGTTTAGGAAACGGTTTGACCAAACCGTTTCTCAAACTGTTCGAGTCCTCTGTATCCAGAATTTCAGCCTCTTTGCACTTGATCATTCAACCTTCAATCATCACTATGCACAACCACATTCCACTTATCAATTCACAGCACTCCAAACTAAATTTCATCATCACAACCAACCATATACCAAATGAACACATAACATAACTCTCACAAAACATAATGCACCCAATTTACAGTCATGAATTGATCACCAATCATTCACAAGACATTCAGCAAATCTCATACATGACAATCTATATGACCCGTAATTTGATCCCACATAGCCAATATCAAACCAAAGTCAACAAGTCACACAAGTTCAACAATCTGCAAATATGCAGCTGTGATGAATTGAGATTGCATGTTCTCTAATGCATCATCTAGTATGATCACTCATACCCCTATTTCATTTTTCTCACTTAGGCCCTTACTTGGCCACTTTATATGACGTTTGCAAATAATGGCAGAACATCATGCTTAGTCGACAAACTAAGATTGCTTGCGATTCCCAAGTGGAAGTGGGAGAAGATCACCATGGACTTCTTTGTGGGGTTGTCGAGGACATTTAGGCAATATGATGAGGTGTGGGTAATAGTGGATCAATTGAATAAATTGGCTCACTTTCTAGCAATTTGATAGGATGATTTCTTAGACCGACCGGTGAAAAAATATGTGGCAAAGATTGTGAGGAAGCATGGGATACTTACTTCCATTATGTTGAATAGAGATCCAAGATTCACCTAGATTCTAAGGAAGCCTCCAAAAGGCGATGGGTACCAAGTTGCATTTTAGCACTGCTTTCCACCCTCAGACCAATGGATAGTCAGAAAGGACCATATAAACATTAGAGGACATGCTGAGAGCTTGTGTTTTGGAGTTTAGGGGCAATTGGGGTGAACGTCAATCTACCACTAGTTGAGTTCTCATACAATAATAGTTTCCACACCGGTTGATCAACTAGATGAAAGGGGGCATGTGAGATTGAGTGATTCTAAGCACATATGCCCCGAATGGAAAGGTGTTGTTTGAGATTGAGTGATTCTAAGTGCACCGACACCGGTTGAACAATGAAGGGGAATGAGAAAGAAGATCCTCTAAATGAGAGAAAGCATGTTAGTTAGAAAGAATGAAAGAGTCATGTCATTTACATGATGCATATGCATAGATCATAGTTGTGTTTATATTGCGAATTAGGGATGAGCGTCGGTCGGGTGCATTATGTCTATGTGTGGTATATGATATGTGATTTGAAATGTGAAATGTGAATTGTGTATGAATTATGATTTAATATAGATGTGGTAGGGTATGTTTTATAGGTTGTTGTGAATGTCAAGGTGAAATGTGTGTGAGGAGGTTTGGGAGTGTGGTTGAAGGTATAGGTTGTGTTTTGGAAGATGCTAGTTACTATGTGTAATATATAAGTGTTGAGTGTGAATTGCATGCTTGAACTATGGTTCCTAAATTTGTATTAATGTATGTTGGGTTGGGTCTTAACGCACGTTATCTAAGCCGTTTTGTCGCCCATTTTATTTTATTGAGAAACATAAGTTTCTGAGGGAAAGACCTGTTTCACTAACATACATTAGTGTATGTACCTAACGAACGTTAGTCCATAGTAACGTATGTTACCTGTATGCAGTATGGTAACCTACGTTATTTAACCTACGTTAGTCCATAATTTTGGTCTATGTTTCATAACATTCTAGTTATCTTTATTGTAATGCTCTCAATTCCTCATTTAATTTAAATTTAAATTAAGATACGTGGGAAAATACAAAGAAATTTTTCGCGAATGATTTAGAATAATAATTCGGTGTAAGATATGAGAGTTAATTAGAAATAGTTAATAAGCTAGAAGAAATAATAATCTGGGTTCGTTGAGTCAAACGGGAAAGAGGAGTATTAAGAAAAAGGTAAAAAGGGCAAAATTGTCCAAAACCGATTCCTATAAATATTGGTTTTGTTCCTCTCTCTCTCCACACCACCAAAATCACGTCTTTCTCTTTCTCTACCATCTTTCCAAAGCTACAAACCCTAACTATCATCTTTCCTTGTGAAACCTTAGTGTTTAGGAGATTTGGAACCGGTCGGAGATAGAATTTTGGTAAGTTTTTGTGTAAATCTTGTTGAATCATGTTTTTGTTTCTAACCCTAATTTTCCGACCACATATCTCTTTCATTTTAGCTCCGATTTGAGCAAATGATGGCTCATTGAAAAGCTTAACATGTGTACTACCTAGTAGTAACCATCTTTGTGTTAAATCATGTTTTAGGTACTTGAAATTGGTGTTAGAAAGTGATCCCTATAAAGTGACGAGGTTGGGGGTTATGGATCAGAGTTCTTTTCTGAGTTTCATCGCTTAGGTAAGTTTCTTGAGATTCTATTGATGGTGTTTGTATAGTCAATTTTAAATGGGTGTTGTTATGATGAGGGTAATTGAAGTAAAGAAAGAATATAGTTAAAGGGTTTCGAAAAGGAAACGTCTGAATTACGATGGTTAGGGCGTTTTGTTGGTATGTGACATTAAAGAATAGTTAAACAAACTTGTCTAGTATATTAATGGTAGTTGGTATTAAGAAAAGGGAGAGAGGAAGTTAAAAGAGGAAGTAATAACACTAATGTGATTGTGCATATCTTAGGCATTCATTCTTTTTTATAATTTAATGAATGTGAGATTGATGTGAAGTTATGATATTGTTAATAGGAAACTTGAGTAGTGGCGAGGACGACTCGCGACAGTGTCATTTGATGTTTTGACAAGGTAAGTAACACGAACGCAACCTTTCTTGTGTGCATAATGGTTGTTGTAACCTGCTAGAATTGGTGGCTTGGTTTTGCTTGATTTTTAAATTAATTATGTGTATATGGTGTTAAAGCTTTCTAGGTGTGTTAATTTTGGTATGATTGATTGTACATGCGTATATCTTGAATGTGAGAACAGTTGCAGATAAGAAATGTTGTGTGAACGGTTTAGAAATTGACGTGATATGTTTGTGAGTTTGCTAGGAAAGAAGAATTGGCGTGATGAATTTGAGTGGGTTATGAACATGAACGTAGTTGATAAAGGATGTATGCTTGTGTGATTTATAAGAAGATGATAAGACTTCTGAATGAATGTGGTTATAGCCATGATGGCTATATTTATTTGACTAGTGAATTACGTTATTGTTTGAAATGATGAAATTGAAATGGGAAGATCTTAGTCTTGACATAAGAATGTGGTTTGGTTTATTTGGTATAACCATTGTTAATATATGTATATGCCTTACCTTTGTGAGTTGATTGGTGGTTGTATGTTTATATATACACATATGGGTATTCCTTATGGCTATGGTAATGTGCTTGTTTGAATTAAATGAGTCAATGATGACTGTGGTTCTTATGGTGGCTATGTTTAGTTAGTTATGGTTTTGGTTGGCATTATTGATGACCAATTTCATTGTTTCGATTGTGAAGCATAGCTTAATCGAATTGTGAAATGTGTGAGGAATACATGAATTGATTGCATGAAATGTACACATAACATTCATGCATTGGGGCTCATTGGGAGCAAAGATTAAATGAAATAAAAGGGCTCTTTGTGAGCACAATGAGGGAGTGGTTATAGCATAAAGGGTATATCACATGTCGAACCACGACCTCTGAAGATATATCAACAACCTACCTAGGGTGAGATGGGAAATCCCAAGCACACAGGAGATGGGTTGGGGGTCATACAGGCCTCTACATAAATATTATGGGTAGTATATGACAAAATGTCACACTAGGCATAGTGGAAAATTGCTCGTTACGCAGACGTGTGTACGAGTGTATCAGACCAAGTAAGGGCGATATTCAGGGCAAGTAAGGGTGTAAAATCTATGGTCCATAATATTTTATAACCACATACTCCCGGCAGAAAGACCCATTTGCAAACGTCAATCTTATGGCCAAAACAGGGCGTAAATTTAAAACTAAATGGGATCTTGGTGATCATGCTTAGGAATGCATTATATGACTTGCATTCACATTTAATATATTGCATATGATGTGTCTTTATGAATTTATGGTATGACTAAGCTTAGGTGATCATGAAATGATTATGTTGTTGTTGAGTGTGTTATTATAAGTTAGAGCATAGACTAGAATTGGTGTGTGATTGAATTAATTGCTATGATCACAAGTGTATGGATGTTACGAGGTTAATGCAGGATGGATGATTCTATGCTGAGAGTGTAATGATGTGTGTATGCTTGTTATGTGTTTAACATATTAAATGAGAATGGATAATGACATAATCATGCTTGATCATGGAAGTGTAGAGGCCCGGCCCACACATGGGCCCGCAACACTCCTTAACAGGCTCATGGACCAGTCATCCCCAACTCATCTCCTATAGTTGGCCCAACCCCATAACTCAGGGTCTGACAACTATAGGCGGGTTGTTGGGCATAATGAGATAAAAATGTCTATTTTAATATTTTTAATCTTGCTAAATTGTTTATTAAAATATTTAATTAACTGCATATTTTACATTTACAAAATATGACAATTTTGACACTAAACTAAAATAAGCATATCATTTTAGCTATATTATATGAATATCTTATTTTTCTTACCCTTTCCGTCTTAGTAAAATTAACAAATACATAAAAAATATTTCTAAAATATATTTCAACCTTATTTTAAATATTTCTTAACTTAATCTAAAATTATCTTATTTTCATTTTAAAAACATTAATTTAGAAAACACTAACTTCTTGAGTTTCGAAAAAAAAAACCCCAAGTTTTTAACTGCCGTCTTCCACTAATCAACAGATCCGATCATTTCAATCAACTAAAATCAACGAACTCCCAAAGCCGTAATTAGGAAAGACCGAGCACACCACAACATCACCGTGTTGTCTTGACTTACAAGACGACTTTACTCTTGGCACTCTCAGATCCCATCACAATGGCCTTCAACACCAGGCGTTCCACTCCCTGGCCCCAATCCCTCCTCCCCACAGCCTCCCCTATTTCCAAAACCCGTAAACCCAAAAAGAAACCCTTTTTACTCTCCTTCCTATTCTCCAACTTGTTCACTATAGCTCTCACCGTCTCCCTCTCTTTCCTCTTCGTTACTATCCTCCTTTTCGGAGTCCCCAAACCCTTACTCCCTTCCTCCCCCCGCCCAACTCTCCGCCCCCACCGAAAACCCAGAACCCAGAATTTAATTGCGGATATTACGACCAAAGAGTTGTATGATAGGATTGAATTTAAGGATTTGGATGGAGGGGCCTGGAAACAAGGGTGGGAAGTTAAGTATAATGGGGATGAGTGGAATGAGGAGAGGTTGAAGGTTTTTGTTGTACCCCATTCCCATAATGACCCCGGTTGGAAATTGACTGTCCAGGAGTATTATGAGAGGCAGTCTAGAAGGATTCTTGATTCTATTGTCGACACATTGTCTAAGGTTTCTCGCTTGTGGTTTCTTGCTACTGCTTTATCTAACTGTTATTTATTGAGTGTGTTGGATATCAATTGTTTGTTGAATACGGTATTTTTGGTGGTGTTTGAGTTTTAAGTTTGGATCATTTGAATGTTTATAAGTGTGGTTTTTCCTTTTGTGGATGGTTGATGTGATGACGAATTTCGGATGTTTATTTGGTATGGAATCTTCATCTTTGCTTGCATTGATGGACCCTTCGTAAATTGTTTATTATTATAAATGGAAAGATTGGATACAGGTCTCTGTTTCACTTTGTTTTGAGTTGGGTTCATGTTTTTTCTTTTTGTAAGATGAAGGAACTGGTCGTAGTGTTTGTCTTAAAATGGTATAAATGGCTCAGAGAGTTTGCGTTTTGGACTTCTTTGAAGAGTTTGACTTTTATCTGTATAGAAAACTGTGTTTTGCTGTTAGCATAAGAGTTGGTTTGAACTTTTCAAGATTTTTTTATGGATGTCTTAACGAGCTATGAAAATGGTAAAGACTGCTGGAATTTTGTATTGCAGGATAATAGGCGGAAGTTCATTTGGGAAGAAATGTCTTATTTGGAGAGATGGTGGAGAGATTCGACGGACGAGCAAAGAGAGTCTTTTACAAATTTAGTGAAGAATGGGCAGTTAGAAATTGTCGGAGGTGGTTGGGTGATGAATGATGAGGTATTTCACTTTGTTCAATTCTTATGTAATCGATTTTATTTAGAATTATGACATGTTTTTTACTATACAGCAAGGCCCTTCTGTTCCAAATTAAATTAACGTCTGGATTCTGGCCTTTACTCTCATAAAGTGTCTGTAGTGTATGCTACCAATTGTCAAGTGATTATGTGTTCAATTGTTGACAAATATTTGGTTTCTTTCCGTGTTGTAGGCCAATTCACATTATTTTGCTATAATTGAGCAGGTATGCAATTTGAATCCTTCCTTTGCTTCAGTATGGTTTTTGTTGTTATCTTGATTAATTTATGCGGAAAATCTTTTGGCAGTCTACCTTGACAGTTGACTGTGAATGATGTTTGTTTAATCACATGAAACATTATTTGACCTTATTCTTTGTTGTGTAAACATTTCTGATATGAAGTTTCTGGAATTTCTGCCAGATCACTGAGGGGAATATGTGGTTGAATGAGACAATTGGTGTTGTCCCTAAGAACTCATGGGCAATAGATCCATTTGGTTACTCGCCTTCCATGGCATATCTTCTCCGTCGAATGGGGTTTGAGAATATGCTCATCCAAAGAATCCACTATGAGCTCAAGAAGGAGCTTGCTTTGCATAAGAATTTGGAGTATCTGTGGCGTCAGAGCTGGGATGCTGACGAAAGCACTGATATATTTGTACATATGATGCCCTTCTATTCTTATGATATTCCACATACTTGTGGGCCGGAGCCTGCTATTTGTTGCCAGTTTGATTTTGCCCGGACACATGCATTTAGCTATGAAATGTGTCCTTGGAGGCTTGATCCAGTGGAAATCGACCATTCCAATGTAAAGGAGAGGGCAGAAATGTTACTGGATCAATATAGGAAGAAATCAACTTTATATCGGTCTAATACCCTCCTTGTTCCCCTTGGGGATGATTTTCGTTACATCAGTGTTGAAGAAGCAGAGGCTCAGTTTCGGAATTACCAGAAGTTATTTGATTACATAAACTCTAATCCTAGTCTAAATGCAGAAGCAAAGTTTGGTACTTTGGATGATTACTTCCGTACTCTTCGTGAGGAAGCTGAAAGAGTAAATTATTCACGCCCTGGCGAGGGCGGATCTGCTGAGCTTGTAGGTTTTCCATCTCTATCAGGAGACTTTTTTACTTATGCTGATAGGCAACAGGACTATTGGAGTGGATATTATGTTTCCAGGCCTTTTTTCAAAGCTGTTGATAGGGTGCTAGAGTATACACTTCGTGCTTCAGAAATGATGATGTCTTTGCTACTTGGTTATTGTCAAAGGGCACAATGTGAGAAGTTGGGCACAGGTTTTACATACAAGTTGACAGCAGCCAGGAGGAATTTAGCACTTTTTCAACATCATGATGGAGTGACAGGTACAGCTAAGGATCATGTTGTTCGGGATTATGGAACTAGGATGCACACTTCTTTGCAAGACTTGCAGATATTTATGTCTAAATCTATTGAAGTGCTTCTTGGTATTCGTCATGAAAAATCTGATCATAATCCTTCCCAGTTTGAGCCAGAGCAGGTTAGATCAAAGTATGATGTGCAGCCAGTTCATAAAGCAATTAGTGCACGTGAAGGAACTTCGCAATCTGTGATTCTATTTAATCCTTCAGAGCAACCTAGAGAAGAGGTGGTGATGGTCATTGTCTACAAGCCTGATGTTACTGTTTTGGACTCAAACTGGACTTGTGTCCAAAGCCAAGTCTCTCCTGAGTTGCAGTATGACAAAAGCAAGATTTTTAGCGGGAGATATCGCATCCACTGGAAGGCTGTTATTCCAGCAATGGGGTTGCAGACGTATTATATTGCTAATGGTTTTAAAGGATGTGAAAAAGCTCAACTGGCAAAACTGAAATATCACTCTATATCCGATTCTTTCTCATGCCCTGCTCCGTTTAGTTGCTCCAAAATTACAGGTGATGTAGTTGAAATCCAGAATCAACGTCAAACTCTCACCTTCGATGTCAAGCTGGGTTTGCTACAGAAAATAAGTGATGAGAATGGGTCCAAGAACGTTGTTGGAGAAGAAATAGCTATTTATTCTAGCACTGGTGGGGCCTACCTATTCAAACCCGAAGGTGAAGCTGAACCTATCATCAGATCCAGTGGGCATATGGTGATCTCTGAGGGTCCATTAATGCAGGAAGTGTACTCTTTTCCACAGACAGATTGGCTGGACACCCCAATCTCCCATAGTACTCGAATTTATAATGCTGGTAGTGGTATACAACAGTTTGTTGTTGAGAAAGAGTATCATGTTGAGCTTCTTGGCAAAGAGTTTCTTGATAAGGAATTGATAGTCAGATACAAGACAGATATTGACAACAAAAGAATTTTCTATTCAGATGTGAATGGGTTTCAGATGATCCGACGAGAAACTTATGATAAGATTCCTTTGCAGGGTAATTACTACCCCATGCCCTCTTTAGCATTCATGCAAGGATCCATTGGCCGAAGGTTTTCTGTCCATTCTAGGCAATCTTTAGGTGTGGCCAGTCTTAAAGTGGGATGGTTGGAAATTATGCTTGACCGCCGTTTGTTAAGAGATGATGGACGTGGTCTTGGCCAAGGAGTAATGGATAATCGTCCAATGAATGTGGTCTTTCACATTCTTCTGGAGTCGAATATTTCTTCCACTACAGATCCTATATCTAACCTTTTTCCTCTAAACCCTTCACTCCTTTCTCACTGTATTGGGGCAAACCTGAATTATCCATTACATGCTTTTTTGGCGAAAAATACCCAGGAGTTGTCTGTGCAGCCACAAATAAGATTTTTTTCTCCTTTAGCTGCTCCTTTGCCTTGTGATTTGCATATTGTGAATTTCAAAGTTCCACGGCCATCAAAATATTCGCAGCAGACAGCTGATGATTCTAGGTATGTCCTAATCTTACAGAGGAGACAGTGGGATACTTCATACTGCCAGAAGTGCAGATCACAATGCACAACTATGGCTGATGACCCTGTTAATCTTTTCAATATGTTCAAGGGGCTTATTGTGTCCAGTGCTAAACCAACTTCTTTGAATCTTCTGCATGACAATATGGATATCCTTGGATACCCTGAACGGTTTGGTATAGCGCAAGAGGGTCATGTTACCATCTCTCCTATGGAAATACAAGCCTACAAGTTGGATATGCGGCCACGCCAGTGAGTTTCTTGAAGTGCCTTTAGTTGTTTGAACCTGTTACTAAGCCTGATGGCTTAGGATTGGCTACAAAGCAGAATGATTTATTCCCTATTACAGTATGGCCAAGGTTTTGTAAGTTTCTTACTAACGAAGGATAAGAAGGATGTCATTCCACTTCTCATCTGTAGTAGATATTGAAAGTGGCAAGATGCTGGAGTGTACGTATAGATGTACAAAACATATAGTTAAAAATCCCAAAAGCTAAGGAGCTCAACCTTCTTATAGTATTGCACCGCGCTAAATGTGAACCAAAAATTCATAAAACTCTTTTTCGAATAAACAGTGATTTTGACAATCTTTTTTTTTCTTTTTTCTTAAAATAATTGAACGATTGGAAATCGTGCATGTATAATTTTTAAAATGTCATGATGCTCACCAAATATACACGTGGACACTTAACATATAAGGCAATATGTAAAACTCTTTTTACAAAACTTATACAATTTACAACCATTTATTTCGGAAGTGCTCATTTGACTTCTCTCATGGAAATCCTCCTGAATCTACACAATTACTACAAAATACACATGCACGTGAGTAAAATTCTCAGTAGGTACACCTACAACGATTACCAAGGTAGCTAATGTTTAAGTACTCGTTGGTAAGGTCTTTCAGGTGCTTTACTTGCTAGGAAAATCAAACTAGATCATTACCTTACTTCAGATATGTATTAGTACGTTATTCGGGTCAAAACTAGCTTTCTGGACAACATTAATGTATGTTTATAATAACCTAAGCGTATGCTATTCATTAGCCAACTTTCCAGATTTCCAGCCAAGAATAATGTAGGTTACCTTCAAGGTAACATACGTTACCACATATTAACGTACGTTAATTGCCAAATTAACATACGTTAACGTCCATTCTTCCTTCAGAAACCTCTCAGACCAATCAGACATCAAAATAACGTACGTTAATATCCATTTTAACGTACGTTATTTCACTCCAGAACTCATTCACACTCTTTTTAGTTGAGTCCAACACATACATACTTCATACAATATCCCAACATACCAGACCAATCCTCTTAAGCTCTCATCTATCCTTTTCATGCAACCCATAGCCACAACACACCATCCACATGATCAAACAACTTATTCGTAGCACAATCATACACATAATCGTCCCGCTTTCATTCAGTATTCTAACCATTTCACATCAAGCCACAAGACACAAACCAATCATGAAGTTCAAACAACTACAAAGTCTCACTCACAACAAGCCTTTACCAACCACATATATATTATCGTCCCAGAATATGATAAACATTTTACTTGCCTTCACAGGCCACTTCACATCAAATTTCCACACTCATATGAGAACAATTCAACACATACACATACATGATTCATATAATTCATAACTACATGTCATGATTTGCATTGTCATCATCAAATCACCAACCACAACATCATTCCACAAATATAAGTTCAACCAGGTTATTCATGCATTAACAATATCACCAATACATACCTAAACAAGGACATACTCAATTGTATAACACATCCAAGAGCACATGGTGATTCAATCACAGACCATGCTCATAACATACCAGTATCTTACACTCACCACAACAACACATTTATCCGTTCATATCTTTCAAGCATTTCAAATTGACAACATGTTCATCAAATGATATGAATGCATTCATTAAAATGCCAATGCAACACACAAATGCATGCCCCGGGGTCTTTATTCTTTTATCGAGCACGTGATAGAGTCCACTTTCATAAGTTGGCAATTTGCCTTTATTCATATGGAAGAACAACTCGCCTTCCGGGAAAGACCATCTCGCCTTTCCATTCGGGGAGAACATCTCGCCTCCCCATTCATTAGTCGAGCTCTTGCTCGCTTTTAAATCAACAACAAGAGACACATGCTTTTTTGTTCACAATTGGGCTAATCCCCCTTTTTATCATACGGAAGAATAACTCGCCTTCTGGGTAAGAACATCTCGCCTTTCCTTTATCGTCTCAAAGCATGAACATACAATCGTGCTCATGCAATTGCCAATAATGTCATGAATGAATGCATAATATGCATTTCCAATTCCATCCCACAATTTCACAATATCACATACACATGAATGATCCACATCATTCCTTCCATATTCACAATACAAGCCATACATTCTCCACAAAGGAATTTGGCATAAGTAGGTCCTTATTGTTTCACAAAACAACATGAATACGCATACACATCCATAAACAACCAACTAGTGGCATAAGCCAACACACACGTCATTCATAACTCACACGAGTTCATCACAATAACCATAACATGCCCTAAGGCCACATTCTTATGAATAATCAACACTTTCCATAAAGAATATAACATTCACATGATCCATTTGCATTATAACTTATCGTATGATAAACTCGAGCATTCATAGCTTATTTCATCACAATACTCATACATATATAACCACACATCTCATTATACAACTTTCTTACTCGCAAGCAACTTCAAATTTTCCATTCAATTCATCAAAAGGACATTTCATAACACCTTACCATTATCATTTATCAATCAAAACATGTCAAGCACAATTCACACAAATTCTAAGCAATCCATATAAAAGCATTCAAGTCCTTTATTGACACAATTACACCATCATTTTAACAATAAAGCATTAATCAAATATGTTTAACCATACAGAGGCAAAACCTACAATGGTAAGCATGCCTCGGTGCACTTACCTCGAACTCCGCGAAGTCGGCTCGGCGCTCAACTCTGGTTCGGGTTTCGAATGTCGCCTCCTACACAAATCATTTCACATTTCATGTCATATACAATATTCTATACTTATTTCTTCATTTACTTATCCAATTTCTCAAAATCCTCATTTTTTTTCCAAAAACTAAATTCGTCAATCTCCTACAAATCCTCTGACTTTTAGTTAAATGTTTAGACATTTAGTAACTACATTGAAAACCCAACAAAACCGTACCATTTTTGCCTCATTTTACACGAATTTTAGCCTTAGGTTAGAGAATCTTACCTCTCCTCTTCCTTGCCTCAAACCTTAGTTTAAAAGAATCTGGATGGAGGAATCTTTTTATTGTTAATCCGCTGAAATCTACGAGTTTGTGGGTAGGTTTGGTGTTTAAGGAAGCTTAAGGAAATGTTTCTAGTGTTGGGAGAGTGTTTGGGAGGGTTTGGGTGTGTTTTCCCGTTCATGGCTGTTTTGAGCATTTTCAATGACATGTCCAGACTACCAATAACGTAGGTTTGGGAAAATTAATGTACGTTAATCATCATACGCTAATCAGGGAAGTCTGGCAAGAATAACATATGTTATTCTTGTCATTAACATACGTTAATCCACCAAATAGAGGTTAACATACATTAGTCAACACATTAACGCACGAGGTGCAGATTGCTGAATCTTTCTTTTCCGACTCTCTTTCAACCATTGACACATATATTCCTATATATACATTATTCTAAGTTAAATTTAGACATTATTTCAACATAAAAATGGACATTTTTTGGGGCGTTACAGTTTATCACTCTGCACACATTACACAAAACACATATGCACGTGAGTATATAAATACCAAGTAATTACACATACAACACTTACCAGTCATACGTGGGTTGTCTTTCTTATATTTATTAACTTTACAATCTCATATAACAATTATCGAATATAGTTTCTCTATTTTACAATTTGCAATTCTCATTTTTTTTGTATGGGAATGGTCTGGAAAACGGTTTGTGCAACTCGTTTTCCAGCCCGTTTCAACCTTCTGACTTACTTTGGGAGAGAAAAATGGTTTGGGAAATGGTTTGGCCAAATCGTTTGCTAGCCCATTTCATTCTTCTGTTTTGCCTCTGGAAATCAAACGACTTGGGAAACGATTTGCCTAGCCCGTTTCAGCCTTCTATTTCAACAGTACACAGCACACTTAGTACAAATCCAACACACAACACCACACATATCAACACATCTCATCTCACTTAACATATCATCCAGGTATACACTCAGACCAAATTTACCATAACTCATCCATTCACACTCATAAACAAATCAATACTAAACACTTTTAACACATGCCACACACTTAGCATTTCTTAGCTAAACCGTATCTATGTTGCCTACGAGCCGTACAAGGAAATCCATTAATACATTCCATTTAAACAAAATCATTTCCAATCAAGAAAGAACCGAATCATATTTGTAACATCCTGAAAATACAATAAAATACAATAAAAATACGTATAAATATGTAAAAATACGTATAAATTTTTTGCGAATTATTTTAATAAATAATTTCGTGAAGGATGTAAAATAATTATAAATAAAAAATCAGAAAGGGTTAAGTCGATCGTGAGAATAAAACGAAAACAAAATAAAATAATACGAATAAGGAGTTAAATAAATCTTCGCGTTTATTTAAATAAATAAATAATAAGAAATAAATAACGTGAAGATTTAGACAATTATATTTGGGTGTTGAATTTCGAGAATTTCGAAATCAGAATTTTATTTGAAGTCGTGGGTAAATAAATTACGAAGCAAAATGGACCCGATACGACTTGGAATTTAAAAACTTTCCACCTCCCCAAACCCACTCACCCGACACTTCCTCCCCAAATTCCTCTTTCTCTTTCTTTTTCCCTTCCTTTCTTTCTTCCTTTCTTTCCTTCCTTTCTCCTCAAACAATATCTCATCCTTCTTCATTTTAGATCCATTTTTCAAAGCTAAAATCATCAAAATTTGGCATAATTCTGGAGGTAGGAAGTTAAGGAACCATCAAGGAGCTTTTATTTGATAAGTTTTTCTTTAAGAACCTTGAAATCCCGTATGGAAATTTTGTCTAACTTTGGAAGGTTATA
>CANYCX010913449.1:0-10740 GCA_948193385.1 Breynia disticha f. nivosa | reverse complement strand
CAAATAGAGAAGTTGAAAATGACATAGAAAAAAATACAATAAGAGGAGTAACGTTATAGGAAAATACACAATAAAAGAAAAATAAACAAAAAGATAAACACGACAAGAGGTGACCAACCTCCTCATGTAAATCTTTTTACTGCATTTCAACGTGCGCTCAGTGTCCGTGTGACGCCCTAGCTAATGCATTTTGGTGATTGTTGTCACATACACATCTAACTTGAGATTACAATCCTTGGTAGGATTTGTGCCTTGAGATAGAGTAGCGGAGTTTTATTACAACTCATTGTCTCAGTCATCGTTTGATATAGTGTTTTGCGTTCTGTGGTCGATGTTGTATAATATTACGCTACATTTACTTTGAAACGAGGTGTCTAGTGAGATTAGCATTTTGGTCCATAGCCTTGATATATTTGGACATATTTAATTGTACGTTTGTGTGATATGTGGAAACGTTTTGAAAACGATTTGGATATATCTAGTAGTTGTGTATACTAATAGTAGTATTATTGTGTGGTGTTTCAAAAGAAAAATGTTTGCAAAACCACTTGTGTGAGAGTCTTTAGCCGTTTGGAGTGTCGTCCCTCATGAGTTTTCTCACCCTGCCCCCACTATTTTTCCAAGTATAGAGGAGTTTTAATCCATATCGGTATCCTCCAGACATCTTTTGGCAGTAAGACTCATTTTGGTAATGTGAGTCTTTATTTTGATTCACCACTTGTACTAGATACTTTATACTCTCCTGTGAGATTAATTTAGATTTACTATCTATTATTTTGCTATATATATTCTGGGCCTAAAATGATTTTACTTATGATCTTATATATATGAAGTGTTTTATAATTTAATAATTTTAATCATAATATATAAATTAGTAAGATAACAAGTTTTTTAAGTAATTCGAGAGTTGTATGTTGCGGCGGGTCGGACTTTCATAGGCGAATTATAGCATACGCCGATCATATGACCAAAATTGGGTCATGACATTTATTCCTTCAGTCATTTGTATTTTTAAGTACAAACACATTTATTCATGATATCATAAGTAGAGTTGATAAAAATTGATACAATACGATACGAAGTTGAAAAGAGTTTGATAAAGTATAAATGAGTTTGAGTTATAAACAGTTTAACCGTTTATAACCGTTTAAAAATTTTATTAAATAGGTAAATCTAACACAACACGAATACAACCCGTTTATGAATCGTTAAAAATTATTAATAATTTAAAGAATAAAATATTTAAATTATTTTTTGTGTAAATTAAAAAATGTTGAACAAATATATACAAAAATTATGGTAAGTAAATAAATTCAATTTATTTAACGACAATTATAAATAGCATCTAATTCATAATTTCTATTTCTTAACCTAATTTTTCATTTTATATTCATATTTATAAAAAATATGAATCATACTGCTTATTCTTATTCTCATGTGAATTGAAATGAAAAACAAAATTTTAAAATAGAGTAAAAAAAACTGAATTCTTAAAAATGTTCTTGTGAAATCACTCGATATTTCAATAGACGTAAAAATAATGACATGATAACACGACACATCATATCACGAAATTAAATGAGTGAGTTCGAATAAAGTGAAATGAATTTGAGCCATAAATATTTGTCTCTTTTATGATCTATTAAAATAGAACACGAATTGACACGATGCAAACCTGACATGACGATGCGAATTGTCTTTTCTAATTATAAGCATCAATTCATTTAAAAAAGGGGGTAAAAGGAGATTTTTAACATAAGAGGACCACCAAGAAACTATGCCAAACCAAATCAACCCGTGAAATGGAAACATGCATAGAAGGGATGGATCTTTGACCAAAGTCCAAAGAGAACACTGTCGATAGTACTCTCTTGTCAGCTAAAGTTACATCCTAAACATCTCTCTCTCAAACTAAACAATCAAAATCTTCAATCCACATTCTCCCACTTCACGATGAGTCGCTGTCACCTTACACAAACACACGCAAAAATTGCTTTCTTGTAATAGCAATTCACAGCTATACATGTAAGAAAACAAAAACAGAAATCTTCATAGTGCAAATGGAGTACGAAAGAATCGATAAGTCTCACCATCAGGTACTTTACTTGGGTTTTTGGACTACCCTTTTGTTTATTTCTAGTATTCACTGTTTTAAAGTAATAAAACAAGTTTTTTTTAGTAACATTGCTTGTTTTGTGTATGAAAAATATTAATGTGATCCGTCAAATCAAGAAATAGGGTATGTTCTTTTTTTGGATGTTGTGAGTGTATAAATAAAGGGTATTTGTGTAACAGAGTGGCGGATTGTCGCCTGGAAAGTTGAGAAGTATGTTACTGGGAGTTGAAAAGAAGAGGAAAGAAGAAGAGGTTGAATCTGGCTATGCAATGGATTCTCGCTTCGGGGAAACGGGTATATACGCTGTCGTTTTCTCTTTCTTTTCTTTAGCTCAGTGGGTTTGTGATTGCTTATTTTTGCTGATAAGAAAATGTGGAATATTTGTTTTGGGTTGGTTTTTTTTTTGCTGAGATTAGTTGTTTTTTTGGTTACTTGAATATTAGGTTCTGCATTTTTGTTCTCATTGTCTTATGGAAGTTGGATTGAAGGGAAGGTATTTGATTTAAATTATGTGTTGTTTGAGGGCTTCTTCCTTAGTGCTTGTTAATTTGCCTTTCTAGTTTGCTCGTTTGAATATCATGGTAGTCGGATTCAGAATTAATGTTTAATTTAGATAATCGATTCAGGAGATTTGTGTGAATTTGGTGGCGGCGGTGGTACAATATGGAATCTGAGATGGCGTTTTGGGCGATGAGTGAGTGTGATGTTAGCGATCTTTTGTTTGGTAAAAATGTGGATGGAGAAAGGGTTCTACATTGATTTTAATGTCTTGTTATGCTTTAACATTTGGCTAGTGTTGACAGAAGTCTTGTTTTCCTTTTCTCTTTGTTATTTTTCGTACTTCAAAATGGCTCAGATCGGATCTTCTTTTCTTGGTATTGAAATTGTTGCTGAAGTTAGGTATTGGTTTCTATGGTGATACTTTGAATTCATTAAAGTCTTGCACATTCAGTGTTTTGATAGTCATGAAGGTAAAACTTTCTACAGGTGATTGCATTTCTGATAGTTGCAAAGATGTAGATGTTGTTTGTGAAGTTCCAGAATGTTCCATTTCGAGTTCAGTTGATCCTGTGGCTTCATGTGCGGCGAGCGAATACAGGTCTAAGGATCAATCTTGTATCAATTCAAGAATTAGGCCTCAAGATAATCTGTCTTTAGATCATGATAACAGTCATGATGTGATGGCTGTGTCCTCTTCGATCTTTGAGTTTCAAAAGGCTGAGCGAGCTGGGCAAAGAGTTTCTCTTGCTCCATTCTCAAAACCTGCTCCTTCCAAATGGGATAATGCACATAAGTGGATAGCAAGTCCCACTTCGAACCGACCAAAGACAGGGCAGTCACATGCACTTGTTGGACAGGGAGTTGGAACACGAAAGATTGGTAGTGGTTGTTCTTTAACCCGGCAACCTTCCACGAAAATTGTCATGGAAGTTCCAGATAAAAAGATAGTTACTGCTCAAGAACCAGATACAAAATGGGTTGATACTGATCAAATGAAGAAGGAAACTGGAGTTCAGAAGCTTCTTCCTTGGGAGGCTGATTCACACCCTGCTGCAGATCCATACGGGAAGTCTGTGCTTATGATCGAGAATTCTGTAGGAAGACCAACAAGTAAGAAGAATATTTTCTTATTAATCAATTTTTATTGTTATATTAAATAGTTGCACTAAACTCTATTTGGTCCCTACCTTTTGTCCTAATCTTCTATGCGGTCCCTTTGTTTTTGTTTGACTCCTATGTGGCCGTTACATTTCCGTAAAAACTCCTATGGCCACATTATTGGTAACAAACCATAGAATAATGTGGTCTGCACCAAGTTATTGCTTGGTGCAATTTCTTCTAACTTGCCACACTTGATTTCATTCATGACAAACAAAGAATATCAATTTTCGAGTGAGCTTGCACCACCCTAAAAGGTACAGAAAACAACAACAATTATAGGATATACATCCACAATAACAAACACATACTTATTTACGAACAACCTCTACACTAAATGATTTCAAGAAAATACCTCAGATCCAGCTTTCTTCTTCTTTGGGGTTGCCTTACTGCTTTGAAATTCCTCACTTTGCTTCCTCTTTCTTGTAGTTGTTGGTGCTGGTTTTTCTCAGTTACTTATGGAAAATGATTTGTTGAAATTACAATGTGCATTGGTGGCATTATCTGTTCAAGTTTACTCAGGGATGTAGACACATCTTTGAAAAAGCCAAAATCTAATTATATTTGATACTGGTTGAGCTTTGTACGATGTGTAGCCATTTGGATGGCACCCAACCAGCGGAAGTCTTTATCAGCCTCAATTCACTGTGTGGAACTTTGCCTTTAAAATTGAAAAAAAAAATTTGATACACTGCCAAGTATGACTATCTTTTTCCTTTCTGATACTGAATGGCCTAGCTTTTATTATCTCAGAGGCAAGCACGAGCTTAACAGAGAAAGCAAAAAGTGATAAGCTGTTACTGAAATACCATGAATGCCTTAATGCAAATGGCCTTTCAAGTTGTAGCTGAATCATGGCTGCATGGTTTGCAGTTTGTATTTATGTGCTAATTGCTATACTGAATTTAATAATAGATAGTTGTTTTTGGGTTTATTCTACATCCCCTCTGTTTAGAGATGATAGGTCTAGCCTTCTGGAAAAAATGACTAGTGCTTGATAGTGTATTTATGGAAATACAAATGAGTAAGAAAAAAAAAACCCATCTATATCTGCATTTTAAACGCCCTGAAAATATCCTTAACATCTATCGTTGTTTATTTTTTGTGAACGTTCTGTTTTTATGTCTCTGTACAATGAGTCCCTTTCTCATTCATGTTATTAGTACAAAATGCTAATCTTCAGAGAATATGAGTAATATGGAGCTCCTGTTCTGTTGCAGTTAGTCTTAGTCAGCACGGTTCCTCTATTGCCGTACCTAGTACAACTGCATTTATTCCAGCTCCTTCAACTGCTAGGTCTGTATCAATGAGAGACATGGGTACAGAAATGACTCCTATTGCTAGCCAAGAGCCTTCAAGGACTGGTACTCCAGTTAGAGCTACTACACCAATCCGTAGTCCTACTAGTTCCGCGCCGTCATCTCCTACTGGAGCTACACAATCTTCATCGCCACTATCAAATCCTTTTAGTGACCATCTGAATTCAAACAAGGGTTTGTCTGAAAAGGAGCTGCAAATGAAGACCAGGAAAGAAATAATGATTTTGGGGACAAAACTCGGTAAAATAAACATTGCTGCATGGGCAAGCAAAGAGGAAGAAGATAAGGATGCTTCCACTTCACTAAAGACAGTAGTAACAGAAAAATCAACTAAAAGTGTGATTGAAACACGTGCTGCGGCATGGGAAGAAGCAGAGAAAGCCAAGTATATGGCGAGGTATTTTTTTTCAGCCATGAATGCTTTTAGATATTAAACCCCCATATTTTGCATATAAATGTGTATGGTAACAGGTAACAATAAATTTTAAGATAAAAAATTTTTGATGTGGAAAATTGAGTTGCATCAAACTTCCGTGACCAGGGAATTCAGATGTACAATCTGCATTATAAAGATGTTTCTAATGTTTCTCTTGTATAGTTGGAATTAAACACATAGCATTCCTTTTTTAACAGTTTAGTCCAAATGCAACAAACATAACAATTTTTTTAGTATGTGTTTGTTCCCTATTGGTGAGGACCTTAGAATGGAACTGCGATTTCAGGTTCAAACGCGAAGAGATGAAAATTCAGGCATGGGAAAATCATCAGAAAGCAAAAACAGAAGCCGAGATGAGAAAAATTGAGGTAAGATACGTTATGTTCATTCTTCTTTTAATCTTCTGTATATCTGTATATCTACGGCACTTACAAAAATTGGCTTGGAAAAAGGCAACCAAGGAAAGTAGGTTACTACTATTTCAATCAATAAAGGAATAATGCATCGTTAATTCTGTTTCAGAGGATCCTAAAAATGTCCATGTGCTACTGTTATTTGCTTTAATCGTCAATTTGAACTTTTGGCATGCATGTGAAACTCTTTAGTTGACGTTAGTTTTTATCCTGTTTTCTACCTTTTTCTGTTTTTGCCACAAATGGATTCATTATTATGATACAAATGGCAAGACAATTGTGCTTTCCATAATTTAGCATCGCAACCTTTACAGTGATTAATCCATGAACATATGAGAGGCTGAGAGCTGCATCACAAATTGAATAAAAACAAATGCATTGCAAGCTGAATTTAAACCAAATTGAAAAATTCTTGCCTAGACCTATGGATGACATGTATGCACGTGATTCGGTTCTAGTACGTTTTCTTACTGAAGAACCTACTTTGTCATGTCCTCACTCGTGCACGGGGTTACGAGTGGTATACTCATCCATGTTGTCACACTTTCTGCATGTTCCCACCCATGCACAATGTGTAGGTAAGAATTCCCAAACAACTTATGCATTACGTACTTTGTTTTAGGTCATGTCTGCGTGCTGAAACTTGTATTTGTTACACTTTAATCACTAGAATGGCTTGTTTAGATGACTTCTCTATGGACAATTCTTAAAGATGAATCACAACATTGAGCTATGTGTATGAACACTAATGATGAACTGTTATTTCTTTTTACGTCTACCAGAAACTCCACATTGCTGCGAAAGTAACTAGATTATTTGGGATAAAGCTAAAAATGATATCACATGTTATTTCTTTAATTTACAGACCTTCTATCAGCATTTTCAGATTTATTGGTAGGGACAATAATAAATGCACACTTTAAAATCCTTAAACTTTATAAGTAGGAAGCTCAAATCCTCAATAATATAACCTGGGAAGGAAGCGTGAGCTCGATTCTCCAGCCAAAAATAAGACCATTAGCGTTTGTTATTTTGTAGATGCTGCTATGGGATCACATACCGAGCTAGAGGATGCATTCATGGCTTCTGCCAGTTACTTTAATAGCTACAGGGACCCGGTGATCCACTATGTTTCTCCTATATGCATAGTTTAGAGGCAATTTGGTTAGCAACTGACATGTGTTGGATTGATAACATAGTTTCAAATGGCAAATTTTTTCTCAAAATTGCTGTTTTGAAGTTGTTATAAGCTCTTAACAGTTACACTGTTCAGCGTTCATCTTTGTGCAATAATGTTGCACTAAATAGCCTTTTTAATATGACTTCACCGTCAGAACGCATTTTTTGTCTGTCAATCTTTGTAGTTGGCTCATTCTTTATGCGGTTTTACTGTAAGCCAAATCAAAATATAATCTCAGTTTGGTCCATATGTTTAAAGCAAAATCTGGATTTGATTCTTGTGTGTTCAGGTGGAAGTTGAAAGAATAAGGGGACGGGCACAGGACAAGCTCATGAACAAGCTCGCTGCCGCAAGGCACAAGGCTGAAGGAAAGCGAGCAGCGGCGGAATCCAAAAGAAACCGGCACGCCGCGAAAACTGAGCAGCAAGCAGATTATATTCGCAAAACGGGTCGCATTCCTTCCTCGTTTTCCTTCTGTGGTTGGTGCTTTTGAGCAGGCGTTTCCAGCAGCTTCAGTTGTGAGATCCGTTTTGGCCTTTCAGGGCATGTCTTTTGTACACGACTTGTTCTATATTCGGAGCCTTACGTGTAAAAACTAAGACTTAGGATTCTTAGCGACACTTTTTTCCTGTTGTCTTGGTTTGTGTTGCAAATGATTCTTAAAATATCTATTAATTACAATGGCGACGAATTGGGTTTCGTTGCAATAGTCTCTGCAACTTTTACACATTTTTTTGGTGAATTTAATGTATTCATTAAAGGGTCGAATCCTCAAATGGAAAAGGAGGAAAAGGAAAGAAGATGTGTGGGATCGATCTTTTTGAAGATGAGTCACTTGTATTAGAATCTGACGCAGACCACATCACCATCAATAAATAAATTACTTTTGAAAGCTCATTTACTTTTCTTTAGCATTTTTAGAACCTAGCAAAAATTGTTCCGACTAGTCAATCCGATCTAAATATACAGAAAGTTATACGGGTTTGAGTATGATGTAAACGGATTAACTCATTTATGACGTGTTATAAATTTGTTTAAACATGTAAATTCGACATCTGCATACAAGAAGTTATGATCCGACAAAAATATGTAAATAATTTTAAAGAATAAATATGTAAAATATATACAAAAATTTAATTTGAAAATAAAAAAGAATAGATGGATCATATATTTAAGAAAAAATAGGAACAAAAGAATTTAGATTTTGTTCTGGACAAGAGACGTTCAACAAGTTAATTTTTACCTTATTTAACCTGTTAACTCATATAAAATAAATGAATCAATTCGTTTCAATTAAACAAGTCAAATATGTAACATATATAATAAATGTGTCTAGTCGTGATAGTTAAACAGGTCACCTCATCAACTTGTTTATTAAACAGGTTGACTTTAGATTTTATTTTCTAACCGTTTATTAATAAGACGAGCTTCAATTTAGGCTAAACGGATTATGTTGACTTGACACAAACATAATTCGTCAATTTAAATTATCAGATCTAATTTGATAAATTATAATTGCAGTAGAAATGGCCAAAATGAACCAAAATCGTTGAACTGAGTCATAAAAATATGTTTGATTATATGTTTGAACTGGAAATGAGAATCTTACTAAAACTTGAGAATTTAAATGTTTGATTATATTAAGTTTGAGCAACATTATTCAAAATCAATTTTATTCTTTAAAAAAGTATTGATTTTAAAATCTTTATTTTCACTTATTTTAATAAAATATTTGTGGACATCACTAATTCAATTTGGTCTAATTGAATTTTGCTTCAATGTCTTAAACCAAAATCATCTAAACATCCACAATTAATCACTAATTCAGTTTGGTCTAATTGAATTTTAAGTATATTGAGTTTCAACAATATTAGAAAAATCTATTAAATTCTAAATAAAGTAATGATTTAATTTGGTCGAATTTATTTTTTAAATTCCTTAAACAATAGTCAACTCAATATCTCTTGTGTATTCACTCTCCACCCTCATATTTAAATATTTGAGTATATTGAGTTTCAACAATATTAGACATCTATTTTATTCTAAAAAAAGTGACAAATTAATTTGGTCGAATTAATTTTTAGAGCATCTCCAATGGGATCCGAAATCTCAAATTTGGTGCAGACTTTTGCTCCAATGGGATTCCAAATTAGGGATCATGAATAGTGTGATCCCGAATTTGGGATCACACTATTTGTGATCCCTAATTTGGGATCAAGTTGTTTTAATAATTTTTTAATTATTTTAATTTTTTCATTTATTTTAAATCATAATTAAAATTATATTAATTCTAATTTATAATTATAAATATCATTAATTATTTTTTGTACTTATTTTTCAATAATAATAATATTTTATTTTGAATAAAAAAATATGCACTATAAATCTATTATAATAATAATAAAAAAAATAAAAATAAAATGTACAATGACTTATTTTTTTAAAATTATGTTATAATTTCATTTATTTGTTACATGTTCAATTTCTTTTAATATAATTATTTCATATAAGTGTACTTTATTGAAAAATATCTAATAAGTAAAATTTTTTGAATAATTATGTTATTACAATTATTATTACTTATTAAATTAATTAATTAATAGTAATAATAAACACACGTTATTATTACATTTCACAATGTCTTAAGTTTTCTCAATGTCTTTCTCTTATGTATTCTCCTCTACTCCTCGTTGTTATTACAACAATACACAATTTTTCTCATTTCACTAAAATAATTTACCAAAAAAATTAATATTTAAATATGTTGAATTTCAACAATATTAGATAAATTTTATTTTATTATTAAAAAAGGGTTGATTTTGAATTTTTTTTTTTTCTCCCTTATCTTTGTAAAGATCCCGTGGAAAACACTAACTTTGTTTGAATGAATTTAGTATGTGACCGCTTTAATCCCACACCCAATACTTCACTGTTAAGTTTTCCCTTCTCTAATCTCTCTCTCTCTTTCTCTCCTATATATTCGCTCTCCGCCTCTCGCTATTAGTACTCTAAACCATACCTACAACCCAGGAAAAACTCTCTTTTTAGCAAAACCCACCAACCCGTTACCATAAAAGAAGAGATTCAGAGGGAGCTGAGGCTCAAATAAGATATGGATCGAACAGGCGACATTAATGTGTTGCCTGAAGGTTGTTTAGCGAACGTGTTGTCGCTTACTAGTCCTAAGGATGTGTGCCGATTGTCGGCGGTTTCGTTAAGGTTTAGGTCGGCGGCTGAGTGGGATTCTGTTTGGGAGAGGTTTCTTCCGGCGGAGTATATGTCTCTTATTTCTCAATCTTCAGATCCTTCTTTGCTCTCGCGGTTTCAGTCTAAGAAACATTTGTTTCTTTTGCTTTCTCGTAATCCCATACTTATTGACGACCAAACAAAGGTAATCCACTAGATTTTAATTCATTTTGTACGATTCATTGTTATACATAATCGCTTTATTCAGTGCCTTAAGAGGTGGTTTTGTTTGGACTTTCGTTACATTTATGCTCGATGCTATTTGGAACCGCATTAAGGAAGGGTTTTGTAGTTCATGTTTTTTTATTGAATTTCAATGGAAATGGAGCGTGGTTTTCCAACTTGTTCTGTTTTGATCATGTTTAGTA
>CANYCX010913412.1:0-13244 GCA_948193385.1 Breynia disticha f. nivosa | reverse complement strand
TAATATATTTTTAAATGTTTAAGATGTATGGGCTTATTTCCGCAAGCTGTGTAAATATTTTTTTTGAGTTTTAAAGACGTGTGTATTTTATCGAAACAGAATTTAATTTTTATCTCTCCTATTTTATTCTCAAATATTTTATTTAAATTATAATTATTTCTAAAAATGAAAATGATGTTCAAGTTTGAATGTCGTTTCTTGGAAAACAAGAAATTAATTTATGAAATGGTATTTAAATTTGGGCGTCACAAACTTTACCTTATCCAATAATTTTACCTCTATTGTTGTCACCAAAAGTAATATGTTCTTCTCCCTTATGTTTAAGTGATGCAAAGAGATTCTTGTCTTCACTCATGTGTCTAAATCATACACTATTGATGTACCACATGCTTGAGATGTTCTTCTTCTTTTTTTATATCTACAAAATAAAGATCATGTTTTTTTGATTGGTACCCATGCTAGTTTGGGTCCTTTTTGGTTATCCATAAAGACCATATCAATCAATCTGGTTCCTTTGGGAACCTATATATTTTTAACAACAATGGTTCTCTTAGGAGTATAATAAGAATATGTGTTATGACCAAGTTTCATGCATCTACCACACTTAGGTACTTTTAAATTAAGCTCATTCCTAGTGTGATCTAGCTTGTTCAACAAAGGTTGTTCTTTTACAAATTCGTCACAGCCTAGGCCACTTCTAGATAGTCTGTATCTTTGCATTTTTAACATTTTTTCAAACTTGTAATTGCCATTAGTATACTTACTAATAAGCATGTTGTAATCTTCTCTAGCCTTATCTAGTTGTGATCTCAATTTTACACATTCAAGCAAATAATGAGTATGATCACTAGTTTTACTCAAGGTTTTAAGAAATTCTTCATTCTCAAGTTCTAGCAACCTATTCTTGGTTTTAAGTAAATTGTTTGCTTTAACCAACTTAGCACAATCATTATTAAGGGCTTCAAAGCAATAAGTAACTCATCATCATGGGTTGAGAGATCTACCTCACTCTCTTTGTCAATTGAATATGTCTCGAAGGCCATAAGAGCTAGGTTGTTCTCCTCCCTTCTTTCATGATTGTTCTCTTCATCACTTCATGTGGCTATGTAAGCCTCTTTGTTCTTTTCCTTGTTCTTCTCGTGGGGAGGCTTTGATGAAAGGAATGAACAATCCTTTTGTTAATGACCTATTTTTACACAATTGTAGCACATGTCATCACTTTTTGAATTTGATGATGAGCTTCTCTTATAGTTCCCCTTTGTCTCCTTTTTGACCTTTTTACTTCTCCTTTCAAGAAGTGTCTTGTATCTTCTCACATTCTAAGCATAGAGGGAAACTTCTTTATCATCTTTTAAGTCCTCATGCTTCTCATCACTTTCCTCGTTGGATGCCTTGAGAGCTATTCCTCTCTCGTTCTCTTTTGGTTTAGTCTTAGTCCCCTTGAATTTAGAACTGTCTCATAGTTCAATAAGGATCTAACTATAGCACTAAACTCAAGTTTGTTTAAATCATTAGACTCCATAATTACGATCATTGTTGCATCCCATTCCCTTGGGAGTGATCTCAATATGTTCTTTACTCTTTCACTCTCTTGGATTGGTTTTCCAAATGATGTCAAGCTATTGGTGATCTCCAAAAATCAATCTAACATAGAGGTAATCCGTTCTCCCTCATTCATGGTAAAGAGCTTGTAATCATGAAGAAACATGTTGATCTTGGTCTCTTTTACTTGAGTTATCCCCTCATGTGTGACTTCAAGCATTTTTCCAAATTTCCTTCCCATTATCGTACGATGTTACTAAAATCCTTTGGGCTCAATGCACAATAGAGTATTTGCATTGCTCTGGAGTTGGAATGTTCACCTATCCAATCCTCATCATTATACTCACTCATTCTCTTTATTTCCCCGATTGTTGTCTTTGGCATGTTGGGGCCTATTGGTATCATCTTCTAAATATCTATGTCTTGAGATTTGATGAATATCATCATTCTCTTCTTCCACATCATATAATTTGACCCATCAAAGAATGGTGGTCTATTGTTGCATAGGCATAGTTCTTGTTGCTTCTACTGAAGTTCAATGCCATTTTTAAATGTCTTCTCTTGGGATGTTAGTCCGATAACTAAGAGAACCCACTCTAACATGAATTGTTGGATACACAAGAAGGGGGTTTGGATCGTGTATGTTCCAATTTTTGTGTTCTTTATGGAAATTTATCAAACAATTGGTAGAAGCAAGGTAAAGAAAAAGAATGAACACAAATATTTAGAATGGTTCGGCAATCAACTTGCCTACCTCCACTACCTTAGAACCTCTACTTAGGATTTTCAATTTCCACTATGGATTTCTCTCACACCTCACTTCCTAGTTCAGTGATAACTCTTATACAAATCATTTTCTAGCTAAGCCATAACTCTTAAACCTAATATCACTATCACAAATGAACAAACCACACACCCAACCTAGCAATTAGGGATGGCAATTGAACCCGGAACCGGTGGGGAACCCGTTCCCCGTCCCCGTTTTGACCATGGAATCCCCGGTTTGACCGGGTACGGGGACAGGGACGGGGATTCCCCGATTGGAAAAATCGGGACGGGGGCGGGGATGGTAATCCCTCCATCCCCACGGGGAATCCCTATCCCAGTCCCCGTCGGGGTCCCCGACGGGGAATCCCCGTCCCCGTCGGGTAATACCCGTTAATTATATATTTATATTATATATATTTTATTAATATTATTTTTATATATATGTGTGTATATATATATATAATTATTTTTTAAGAAAATATTGTATTCTAATTATTAAAAATAAATTATATATATATATTCAAAAAATTAAATTTTAGTATTAAAGCGGGTATCGGGGATACCCGCGGGGATCCCCGATACCCGACGGGGACGGGGATGGTACCCAAAATACCATCCCCGACGGGGACGGGGTCGGGGATGGGTTTGGGTACTGGATTTCGGGGACGGGGAATGGGGTCCCCAGAGATCCCCGTCCTCGTTGCCATCTCTACTAGAAATTCTATTTACAAGCAATTGACAATCACAATCATACCTGATCCTACAAACAAAATATACGAGCGAAGATTCTATGAGATGCGAGCTCAATAAGTAGTCATTTAATAATCAATATCTTACAGCTCAAATAGACAAATTCATTTTCATATTCCTGTATCAAATATCTTTAAACATGTAACTATAATTTCATATTCATTCATTTTAATTTTACTGTGATCGTAACAATCGTACTTGTAAAAATTTTTGTTTATCAACATGCAACATGTAACAATGAACGCTATGTCTCTGTATATACTTCCTCTACGATAATGTACTTCCTCTATAATAATATACTTCATCTATGGTATGATCAATCATATAATCACCACCAACACTATCAACCTCCACCAATCATATCAACACCAATAATATCAACAACAATCGTATATCGATATCATGCAACATATAATAATGTGAATAGTCGCTAAAATATCATAAACGTACCTGTTTGCTATTCCATTTATATGTCATATACTTGTTCTTGTTTTAATTCATATATCTTGTATGAACCATTTCGTATAAATGCTTACCTGTACGAACCATTCCATATTAAACGCTTGCCTGTTGCTTTTGATTATGCTTTTATCATTCAATCGCAATCATATATAATATAAACAAATCATTTACTATCACGTATTTAAAGTGCATATTAAATCATACTTAAAAATGAATTAGACTACTCACCTACTAGTTGAAATACTCGAAGTCGTATGAGTTTTGATCCTGTCATGCTCGCCTAGTTGTCGTCCTATATAATCATATGTGAAATTCTCTATAAAACTCAGTATAAACAACATATTAATATGCATGCTCCTATTTCAACTCTATCAATTCTCTATTTTTGTCAATTATCAACAATTTCTAACTCTAAGTTAAATTCATGATAAATTATATATAACTGCGTCAATTATTACTGTTATCTCCTTGGATTCCTTATACCAACTATGCTAATCGAAATCATGCTCGATCCTACGATCAATTACATGTTCCCAGCTCAAATTCTAGCTCAATCCCTTAAAATCCCTGACTCACTTTCTCACAATCTCTCTCGACTCTCTTCTCTCAATCTCTCTATCTGCTTTGTTTCATTCCTCTTCTTATACTCCATTTCTTCTACTCAATTTCCTTTTATTCTTAAGCAATTCCACCTCATGCTTCTACTCAACACGTCTATCTACTACTGCAAGTAGTTAACTAAGCGTAGTCGTGGCTACAACGCATAGTCTACCATGAGTAGTCTAGCACCCACTGTACTCTATGTAGTCTGTCACCCACTATACTCTGTGTTTTTTGCAAAATTTCTCTTTTATATGAAAATTCTCTTTTATATGTATAGTTACTGTCAACTATCCATCTACTCATAATTAACATAACATATTCTTCAATTTATTTAATTTATTCTTTATCATATTAATCATTTTATTAATTATAGAGCTTTATGATGATTATGTTATACATGCATTTGAAATCACAATCTTGTAGGTTAGGAATCATGCTAATTATGCAAACTTTGAGGAAATATTAAGGAGTTTTTAAAAATGAAATGATGTTAATTAAAATAGATAACTTTCGAGAGAGAGTAATTAATTTCTCAATTTCTAATACAAAAAAGTTGTTGGTGAGAGTTTCAACACCATGATGCTTGCAGCGCATAGAAAGACCAAATGGAACAGCTGATTTTCGTTGCTACTGAATCAATAAGCATTTGCCAAAACGCACAAAAGTTGCTTCATTGCCTGTTAAGTCATTTATACATTCATGGCTCCAAGTTCCTCAGCCAACTCATCTAAATTAATAACTTCTTTCTCAGCATTATTTTCCTTGCGTAGTTTCTCAAGCTCCAAATTCAATTCAGAAATCTGTTTGCGAAGTCTTGCTCCTTGATCGGGTAATCTTGAAACTGTGACCTGCATAGTTAGGGGACACTAACTTGAGAATCAAAATAGTTGCAGAGAAACAAATCGAAGTAAGCTTTATAAGTGCATTTGTGTTTTTCGCTCACAGAATATTATAAAAGAAGGGGATTATTACGTATCTATTGGAAAAAAAAAAAAAGAGACCGCATTACGTATGTACAAAAAACTGTTTGATAAAACAAACAGGCAATCATACCACGTTTCCAAGTAACAGCGATAGGCGATTGATTTTTTCTTTAATTTCTGATTCAGTCGGCTTCCTCCAGCTATTTGGCGAAGAGCTTCTCTTGTTGAGTTTTATATCCTTTGGATTAAAAGCATGTGCCGCTCTGCTGACAAAGCAACTGTTAAATACGTACCATTACATGCACTGCATACATAAAATCTATTATAAGATTATTAGAAATTCCTGACAGTATAAAGGTCATACCCCTGTACATTGTAGTCGAGTGAATTACTAGATGTTGATGAGTTTCTAACATATGGAGCTTGCATTCTCCTGAAGAATAGATCAACATCAACTATGCACATAATGAAGTTTTAAAAGGAACTTAAAGTTATCTCATGTTTACTCTCAAGGTGCAACATTCATTTATGAACAAACAGAAATGTAATGGGCACAAAATTTTGTCTCTTAGACATATCCAGCATTCAAAATTCAAAAGAAAAAAAATGAAAACGGTAGAGAAGTTCGAGGAAGAAAAAGAATATAACAGAAAAAGTGATCCAACCATGAAAAGTGAAAACATAAAGAAAGATGAAATATCATGCATCATGGAATCATTAAACACGGGATAAGAAATTCACCTTTTATCCTCCTCTTCTTCCTGTAAAACTTCAACTGGTGCTGTTTTGGAGAACAGTAGGCTGTGGTGACTAACCCCAGCTATACCTTGAGTCTCCAGAAATTTTATGTGACCCTCCAAGAACTCATCCCTGCAAAACAAACAAATTATAGACCACAATAAATGCCAAACTTTAGCATCATTGCGAGCCGCAAGGGCTTATCTTCTTACACAAATAACTATATTAAACATGGTGGGAAAGAAACAAGATAACAATGCCTACCATTAGAAATATTATTTAGAGAGCAATGTAAACGCCATCTTCCTAAACCACAGTGACTTAATAATCCCAGACAATGATTAAAGAAAATAGTGAAATGAAAAATCGTGAAATGCAGTTTATGGAACAGAATCAGTACGTACATTTTATGTTGACTGTCATGCTCCTCATGTAATTGCTGTTGTGTGAGGGAAACATCAAAGCCCTGCTTCGGAAGACTGAACAATTCTCGGAGATCCTGCAAATATAATAAATGTGATTATATCAAAAAAGTATCCCACAACGGTTCAAGAAAATTACACCACAAGAACGGGCATTTCTACACTATACCTGTTGGCTAAAATATCGAATCTGTTCTTTGTGTTCAGTAGCAGATCTAAACAATCCACCCTTGAATATCTAAACCAAAAATTAGTTTGTCAAAAATGGTTTTCATAGTTGTAATTTAAGTAAACAAAAACAAAAAGCAAGAATCACATGAAGAGATGCTGCAACTTAGAAGTAAAATAAAAAAAAACTAACACAAGAATCATATGTCAATAACATGAAATGCAACAAAATTGATCTCAAATTCAGCGAAGCAATTAGCATTGACAGCAACTGGTATAGTGAACTACTAGCTCTGTCAATAAATATTGAAGCATAAGAACACGGAAATAAATTGTCAGCATTTTCTACCTGTTTTCTATATATCTTTTCTTCAACTGTTCCACATGTCATTAATCTGTATACAATAACATCTTTCTTCTGGCCAATTCGATAGGCACGATCAACACTTTGGTTGTCAGTGCTGCAAAAAGAAAAATAGAACAATTACACAAGTCATGTTATGGACAAAAAAAATACAAGACGATTCCCTGTGCCTAATCCTAGCTAAATTTCAGGAGAAAATGCCTACTTTATTCAGCAGAGAGGAAAAAGAACAGTTGGCAGTCCTAAAGGTGAGCATGTGTTAAACACCTGGTTTGTGTGACAATCTATAACTTGTTTAAGCTTTCATATGCATAACCTTTCAAAAACATCTTGCAATAACATGACACAAATTTCTGCCGCTCTTTTATAATTGAACATGGTATAGAACTTAAATAGAAAAACTTATCAGATCACCTAGGATTCCAAGCAGGATCCACTACAATAACACGATCAGCATTTGTGAGTGTAAGGCCAAGACCCCCAACTTGTGATGTAAGAAGAAAAATAGATGCTCCGCCTCCTTCTTGGAAATCCTGATGAAAGAAAATTAAAATATTTTAATAAACCAACACGTGCAAAAATTATAATATAATTATTTACAATTTCTTCCAGGAAACTTACACTGACAATCTTTACTCTGTCAGCAGCTTTTGTAGTACCATCAATTCGTAAGAACTTGTATCTATTGGAGATTAAAGATTCCTGTTGTAAACCAATAGACAAATAATAAACCAAAAGCCATAATCTTCTCTGATCTAAAATTAGTCATCCAAAACAACTATCATTAACACGCATCAAGACAAAGCAGCAAACCATTTTGACGGGATGGGTATATTGAATCTAGGATATAAAACAAACAAACTTAAAAGGGAAAATTTCTATCAAGGAAAGCAGTTTTCAAAAAGTAACAAAATTACAATGAAAACTGCAATTACCTTATTGGAGGAAGAGCCAAATTAAGTGATGAATTGTAATTAATTAGTGCTTGTTGATCATCAATCATTCCTTCCCACAAATCACTTGAAGCATATTTTTTCCAAAAATAAAAATCTGCTAGCATGCTTAAATCTTAGTTTTAAACAAACCTGAATAAGATTAAGCATCTTGCGAGTTTGAGAGAAGATAAGTACATTGTGCCCTTCTGGTATCAAATTCCCCTGTAAAATAGCAGATGTAGATTTTAGTAATCAAGAATCACAACAAATTTGACACATAGGTCTGAACACATCTCTCACCAGTAATGACAAAATAAAGGATATCTTGCATGAGAGGTTATCATGATTCTCTTGAAAGTCAGATCTTTCAGCAACATCAGCAACATGCATCGCCAATTTTTCTGCTACTCCAGCATCCTCTGGTGTTAGCATGGAATCCAGCCCTTCAAGTACATCCTCAGCAGCTCTTTTTGTAAGAAGAAGGGGATGGTCACATATTTTTTTAAGAATCTGGACAAAAGTGAATTGTAAGAATAAGAAAACAAAGCCTACACAACAAAAAAAAATTCAGTAGATGCTGAACCAGAAGAATAAACCTATCCCTGATAAAAAGAAAAAAGATTTAAAAAAAGGCATTAGTAGAAGGATGAAAAACCGTTAATGCTGCCAGTGGCGATCCATCAAAAGCTGAGAGAACAATTTCACTCTGAAGAAAGGCTTCATATAATTGTCGCTGCGCCAATGTGTGAATCAGTTATAATATGGACTAATCTATAAATTTACAATGTAATAGCAGACAAGCTAAAATATTGTTGCAAACAATACCTGACAAGTGGTCAGCCTAAGCCAAACAATGATCTCATTCTTTCTAGAAAGTTTGACAGTTGAAGTATCATCTTCCTTAAATACTTCACTTTTTAATCGACGGAGAAAGAAAGGTTGAATGTGTTCTCTAAGCTCCTGAGAGAAGCCATAAGAAATTCCATAAATCTTTCCTGTAATCATGAAACCTCCCCAACGACTACAAATGCGTTGAAATGTCAAAATGACAAGTAATGTAAACAAATTTTGGTGTACACGATGACAATGTAATGTTCATACAATTCCCAGCAATGTAAATGAATGATTATATTCACAGCAATGTATAGTACTGAACTTTACAAATGTTAGAAATAATAAAAAAAAACACTAGCAAGAAAAAAGATTAGAATCTTAGAATGCGCAAGAATTTTTAATACAGGATGGTCTCAGTATAATCAAGTTCGTTTATCACCTTTGCAACCGTTGAACCAATAAGTTTTTCCCTTTGAGAAGCATTCTTTTCATTTCCACGAAGAATTTTCCGTTCATATTTGTCCTTAAACCTGACGAAACATCCAGCTTAAGTCCGAAGAAAGGATAGCATAACTTTAGTTAAATCAAACATGGCACAGATAGATACCCTTTATTGTCACCAAGCAAACCAGGGCAAGAGAAGTTGAACAAGGCCCATAATTCCTATTTAACAGGTACCATTGATTAACAATGAACATCATATAAATGTGCAGTTACATAAATTTACAAAGACAGTGTTCATAGAACAGAAGTTTAAATTGAGATGATACCTTAAGATTGTTTTGTAGTGGTGTGCCACTGATGATAATACGATGGACACTAGGTATCTCTAGCAAACTTTTTGCCCTCTGTGTATTAGGATTTTTAATGATGTGCCCCTGAAAAAACATAAAAATAAAAGGTAAGAGTTTTACATATATCTTGGTTAGCAATGTATGCATGTGCTTGCAAATATGAATTATGTACTTATGTCTTTAACTGAATTTCTGAGATCAAGATGTATTCTAGTGAAAAGCACTTGAATGTTGAATCACAATTCTGTTCATTCAAATATATCTAATTGCACCTTTGTCTCAACCAAGTGGCTTTAGTTCCATTTTGCTTCGCTTGAATTTCACTAAATTGTAATTATACAATGTAAAATCAAGAATAGTAACTTTTAGCTGCAATAACCCTAAGCCCAACCAACACATTCATATTTTCGGTTGCAACCATTTCTATATTCCAGTGCTGCTGGGTGACAAAGGGAATAAAAGAAGTAAGAATAGATGTACTCCGCCAGTAAAATGTTGGAGAATTTTTTCTCTTCATAGAATGGACATACAACAAGAAGATATTGGCTATATACTCTTTTTGATTTTAATGAAAAGAAAAAAAATTCGATGAAGGCATATAAATGTTTTTGGCTTTTGGCACAGCTGATAGAAAAATTATTTTACTAGGTAAATGAAAATACATATGCTGTTCAACGTCTACCTCATCAAGAATCATATAGTCCCAAACAAAATCATCCTCACTTTCCTCATCAGCAAAGTACCCAGCTCCTTTTAATGATTTTGAGTTGTTTCGCACAATATCATATGTTGTTAGAAGAATACCCTTATCCTGCAAGCAAAATGCACACGCATGGAAGTACAATCATAACAAAGTACAGGTAATATGATACTCAGCCAAGGAAACTCTATTTATTTTACTAATCCAGAATAAAATATAAATATCCAGTAAAAGAAAATAATTGAAAGAAAGGCATATCAATGCATAGACAAAAAAGTATGAAATTTGATGCACAGCAGAATATGCATCTCGTACAGTTCCCTTCCGCTTCAAGTCCAAATTTAAAATGCAAAAGCTTTTAATTTTTCTTCTAAACCTCCCAGATAACAATAAATATTCACGAAATATCCGAAGTAGCATTCTAATGACAATTTGAAGATAACAATTTAAAGAGCATTCTAATGACAATTTGAAGATAACAATTTAAAGAAAGTGGCATTGCACCTGAAGTACATATTGTAGCTCATATTGCCGAGCCTTTGCACAAGTCCCGAAGTATCTACATTGGGATAACGAAGATTATCAACGATTAGTCAAACAAATAATTTCTGCAGAGGTATTCATCTCAATGATGTTTTTATTCAGACTCACTCCCGAATTTTTCTAGAAAGACCCACAGCTGATAGTTCTTTAATCCAATGGGGGAGAAGTGTTTTAGGAGCAACTATCATTACTCTCTTAATCAACCTCGAATGGAATAGTCCGGCTAAATAGCCACATATCTGTAGAGATAAACAAATCATACTCAATTAATTGTGTAACAACACTAAATAAAATTCCAACATAAATATCCATAAGATTGTAAACTGCATCACTTCACCCAAAATGAAGATGAAATTTCAACATAATTATCCATAAAACTGACCTGCATTGTCTTACCCAAACCCATGTCATCTCCCAGTATTCCACCCTTCCCCTGGCAATGCAAAGACCATAACCATTTTAAGCCTTCCCGTTGATGTGGATACAGTATTTTGGCAATTTTTCCTGGAAGCTTGTAAGTAGCATGTGGTCCAGCCATTGTAAATAAATCATCCTCTGCAACAGAATCATTTGTTAAATCAATCGAACCATTATTCACTTTGGAGAAACCAGATGATCCCTTTGAGTTATCACCACATGTTTGTTCTTCAACAATAGAGCTTTTGGCATTCAAAATCACACAATCATCATCTTCATCATCCCCTTGATCCCTAAGATGATGAGTAAAAGATCTTCCCGCATATCTCAGCCTCTCATTTGACAACTTATGTTTATTTTGCATAAGATTTTGCTTAGTTTTCTTAGTTTCATATACAATAGTGCCTAAATCATCATCCTCAAACTCATTGCACCACTCCTTCCTCTCTTTTTCTTGAACAGTACGAACAGTAAATTCCTCAACAGACGCCACAATGTCACTTGCCTTTCCCTTTTCAACATTAAGTTGTTCGTCACCACCAACAACCATCTCAGGCTCGCTGCAAGAATCAAATAACTCTTCTTGAACATCCACAGCACTCTCTACATAACAGCCAACATTCTTATTTGTAGCAGAGGCATCAGATGGATCAGAAGCATGAGAAAAAGAGGAATCAGCACTCGCAAAATCTGGCAAATCAATCTTTTTCTCCTTATCACCAACCTGTTTGTCAACATTTTTAGGTACTTTTTTTTTCTCAATTGACAAAAAATCAAGCCTTGAGCTCAAGTCATTCAAAATATCCCTAATTTCACTAACACCCGAGTTATGCTCACTATCACCCACAGGTTTAGAAGCCGGCGGCGAATCAAAATCAGCAATACCAGCAAAACTAGGCACGTCATCTTCTAAACCTCTAACCTCATCATTTTCATCATCTAGAGACGAAAGTTTGCAAAGACGCCTCCTACCGTTGATCTTAACTTTCTTCGGCTTATCTTGATCTGAAATGAAATGAAATTCAATCCCAATTTACAATATGTTACAAAATAAAATTCTTATCAAAGAAGATCACAAATAATCGAAAAGAACCCGATTCTTAATGAAAACACAAAGTGCACAATTAATAAATACGCATAAAAATTTAAATATAAATGCTAGATACCAGTGATTTTAGGGAGATTTCCATCGTGATCAATATCATCATCAAGGCATGGTTCCATATTCGATGCTTTAAAAAAAGGACGTCGTCCTTCCACCTTCACTGACTTCCCTTCCTTCTCTTGACACAAATCATTAGCTACACACAGGGCAAAAAATCCCAAATTTTAATACCCTAAAATAGAAATGAAAAAAAAAAGAGCAGAGAGAGAGAGAGACCAAAAGAGGAAGGAAGTTTCTTAGAAGAAGCAGAGAGTTCCTGCAGAAGGCGATAGTGATTGTCGTTAAGGCTAACAGGTTTTCGATTGCTTCGTTTAGAATCGTCGTCCATGCTGTGTTTCTTGTGAGGTGTAGAAAGTGTGTGGATTTTATGGGTTTTGGGTTTCCATTTCCCGCTGATGTTGGTGTTTTTGAATTTTGATTTATTTGCTTCCACTTTCCGATCATAATCGAGGCGCTTTCTTTTATTGCATACTCTGCATTCGTTTTTTTTTTTTTTGTAGTTAGAGGCTAAAAAATCCCAATTAAATTTGTATTAACCACCAACCGCGTACATCAACAGGCGTGGTGTTGTTGTAGTTTTACCAGAGATATCGAGTTAAAAATAATACAGAAAAAATGGTAAGAGAAACTATGTTACAAAAGTATACTGAATTAAAAAAACTATAGAAATATAAAGAACAAGAAGAGGGCGACTGCACAATCTTTTTTTTTTTTGGGTCTGAACCACGATGTAACCTGGGCACCTCAGACCAATCCTCTTTCGAGCCGGGCAGGACCACAAGGGCGGCAAAGCTCTGCCAACCAAGTTTTAACGCAGCTGCGTACCCAGGACTCGAACTCGAGATCTCTGGTTAAGCTAGAACAACCCCACGTCAGTTGATCTACGCGCTTGGCGGTCGACTGCGTAGTCTCTGCTATTCAAAGTATGCACTTACCAGTCAATCTGCGACAGGGACGGAGGCACAAGGTTAGCAGTTTGAGCGGCCGCTAACCCTTGCCTCCATAGGAGCAGCTACACCGCTCCCCCATCTAGCCGGAGCAAGGAGGAGCGGCTCTGGAGTTGGAGGAGCGACGCGAAGACGCATGAGTTTGGAGGCAACAACAGGCTTGGAGGCA
>CANYCX010913325.1:0-10355 GCA_948193385.1 Breynia disticha f. nivosa | reverse complement strand
GGAGCATGATCAATCGATGGCCAAAGGTTTCAAAGCACTTACCTGCATTCATTCAGCAGTTACTGATGTGATTTTCACAAGGATAATGGCTTGTGAAACAGCAAAGGAAGCCTGGGATAAGTTGAAGGAGGAATTCCAGGGTAGTGATAAAACAAGAAGAATGCAAGTTATTACTCTAAGGAGGGACTTTGAAATCTTACGGATGAAAGAATCTGAGACTATAAAGGATTACTCTGACAGAGTAATGACTATAGTGAACAAAATCAGGCTGTTAGGAGAAGAATTGAGTGATAAGAGGATTGTGGAGAAAATCATTCTTACTTTTCCAGAAAGATTTGAGTCCAAGATTTTGTCTCTTGAAGACTCAAGAGACATGTCAGAGATCTCTATACCTAAACTTGTGAATGCTCTTTAAGCTCAAGAGTAGAGGAGAGCAATAAGGTAGGAAGAGCTGGTTGAAGGAGTATTTCAAGCTAAGCATCAAGAAGGACCCTCTAGCATCAACAGAAATCCAAAGAAGAACAAGAAGAAATTAGAAGGTGATCAGAACAGTGTAGAAAAGAAGAAATTTCCTATTTGCTCTAATTATCAGAAGGACACTCATAAAGAAATATTCTGTTGGTTTAGGCCAAATGTTAAATTCTATAAGTGTGGTCATATGGGCCATATTCAGAAATAGAAAATGGCTCAAGTTGTTGAAGAAAAATAAGAGGAACAGTTATTTGAGGCCAATTGTTGTACAACAAGGGCTGACAAATGTGGATGACTCATTGATAGCGAATGCACTCATCATATGACTTCAAGCTCAAGTCAATTTAAGGTTCTTGACAGAGCTTACTCATCTAGTGTAAGAATTAGGAATAAATAGCACTTGAAGGTTGTTGGAAAGGGTGTGTGGTTGTCGACACTTTGGCAGGTACAAAATTGATCCATGATGTTTTATATGTGCCTAAATTGATCAGAATCTTTTAAGTGTTGGTCAATTGCTTGAAAAGAATTATTTTGTGCTATTTAAAGATAAAGCATGCATGATTCTTGATCCTGAAGGAAATGGCCTGTTCAAAGTTAAAATGATCAACAAGAGTTTTTCTCTGCATTTGAAAAATGAGAAGACTCATGCATTTGTTGTTAACTTCAAAAAACAAACTTTATAAAATAAGAGACTAGGCCATTATCATCATTCTACATTGAAGCTTTTACAGAAGAATGAGATGGTCAAGAATGCTCTTGTGTTTGAGAAAACAGACAGAGTTTGTAAAGCATGTTAGTTGGGGAAACAAAGTAGACTCTCATTTCCTAAGAACCAAGCATAAAGAGCTACTGAAAAGCTCAATTAGAGCATACAGATGTCTGTGCTCCAATGAGTGTGGAATCTTTAAACGGTGGTAAGTACTTCTTTCTCTTTATTGATGATTGCATGAGATTTCACTATTGTAGATCATTTTTTAAAATGGAAGGCTCTTATAAAACCAAAGTGACTGCTTGCTCACTGAAGATCATTAGATCAAACAATGGCACAGAATATACAACCAACAAGTTGAATGTGTTCTGTAAGGATTCAGGAATAGAACACCAATTTTTTGTCACTTATACACCACAATAGAATGGTGTAAGTGAAAGAAAAAAATAGGACGATCATGGAGATGGATCATTGTATGTTATTTGAGAAGAAGATGCCAAAGAAATTCTGGGCAGAGGCAGTAAATACAGCTGTGTATATCCGTAACAGACTTCCAAACAGTGGAAAATAAAACTTCTCATAAGGCTTGGTTCAATGTGAAACTTTCCATTAATCATCTAAGAGTCTTTAGATGTGTGTGTTACACATTGATTCCTGATGCAAAAAGGAGTAAATTGGATGAGAACGCTGGAGTTGGGATCTTTTTTGGATATGGTTCTATTTCTAAAGGATACAAAATTTACAACTTGAAAGGAAAAAAAATCATGATCAACAAAAATGTTAAGTTTGATGAAACTTCACTATGGGATTGGAAAAATTCTTTTGCAATTCAACAAGAAGAATAGAAGGAGTTGGAGGCAAGTGAAGATGAATGAGAAGAGGCAAAATTTGATTATGATGATTACAATGGAGAAGGTCCAGAGAATGAGTTAATTGATTATAGTCATGTAAAGGAACAAGGAATATTGAGGACATCTATTCCAGGTGCAATCTGGCCATGATAGAATTTGGAACATACCATTAAGCTACAAAAGAAGAAAAGTGGCAGACAGCAATGCATTAGGAGATTTCCATGATAAAAAAGAATGAGACATGGATTTTAGTAGATAAACCAGCAAAGAAGAAAGTGACTGGGCTGAAGGGGGTGTTCAAGGTGAAACTAAATTCAGATGGCTCAATCAACAAAGTGAAAGCAAGGCTCATTGTGAAAGGTTACAAGCAAAAACATGGAATAGACTTCTCAAAAACTTTTGCTCATGTGGCAAGACTTGATACTGCGAGGTTGCTAATCAGTTTGCTATTCAGAAAGGCTGGAACCTCTATCAACTGGATGTGAAATCTGCTTTCCTGAATGGTGTACTTAAGGAAGAGACCTATGTAGAACAGCCAGAAAGCTTTGTGAAGGAAGGAGAAGAAGACAAAGTATACTTGCTTAAGAAAGCTTTGTATAGATTGAAGTAGGCTTCGCTTGCATGGTACAACAAAATAGACACGCATTTGATTGAATCTGGTTTCAAAAGAAGCTTAAGCGAGCCTACACTTTATGTTCATTCAGCAGCAGATGAGATTCTGATAATCTCATTGTATTTTAATGACCTCCTAATCAGTGGAAACAATCCTACATTGATTGAAAGATTTAAGGCTAAGATTATGCAAGAATTTAAAATGATAGACCTTGGTGAAATGAGTTTCTTTCTTAGAATGGAAATCAAGAAAAATTAGATGGAATTTTTTTTTGTCAGCAAAAGTTTGCCAGGGAATTACTGAAGAGGTTTTGCATGGAAGGGTGTAAAACAGTGAGTACTTTAATGTTTCTTAATCAAAAATCACTACTTGTAGAAAATGAAAGAAATCAAATGTTCATGATTAAAGGAGTCTAGTAGGTTGTCTTCTCTATTTGACCACAATAAGGCCACACATAATGTTTGCAGTGAGCAAACAATCAAGATACATGAGTTGTCCAACCAGAGTTCATCTTTAGGCTATAAAAAGAGTGCTGAGATATGTGAAGGGAACATCAGAGTTTGGAATCATGTATGGAAAAGGATCTGAAGTGTTGAGTGGATTTGTTAATAGTGATTGGGCAGGTTCGATTTAAGACATGAAAAAACACTTCTAAATTTTGTTTCTCTCTTTGTTAAAGTATGTTTACTTGGAATTCTAAAAAGTAAAGCGCAATTGCAAAATCTACAGCTGAAGTAAAATATATAGCAGTCAATGCTGTTGTGAATCATGCAATATGGTTGAGGAAGGTGCTACTGGATTTAAATTCATATCAGAGTAATGCTTCAGTAATTTATTGTGACAATCAATCTGCTACTGCCATTGCCAACAATCCAGTGTTTCATGGGAGAATGAAACACTTCAGAATCAAGTATCACTTCGTTCAAGAAGCCTTGTATCAAAAGGAAGTGAAGCTCATTTATTGTAGAACAGATGTGCAACTTGCAAATTGGTTCACCAAGTCGTTGAACAAGGCACGATTTGAGCTACTAAGGAAGAAGATTGGTGTTTGTAGCCCTAAAATAAAGGAGGAGTGTTGAACTCAACCGATTTTGGTGTAGTAAAGTCTCCAAGGAATGTGGCGGAATCAATTTTTAGGAGAAGGACTTATGAAGGTCAAGTTTGTGTTCATTTTGTTCTGGTTTCAATGTGGTATATTGTTCCATTGAAATTTAGTTAGATTAGGTGTTTTTAGTAGATGCAATGATGTTTTATATATCAAAGTATGGTGTTAAGAGTCATGTGAACTTTGTTTTGTAATTGTTTCAGATTGTTGATGGAACAATAGCTGTCAAAAAAGTGTTTAGTGAAAGTTGTTGTACTGTTCTGAGTGAATCACACTCAATGTAATTTTGTAACTTGTTTATGATTACATATATAATAGACAAGTTTGTTTCTGCTGGATATAAATGAATCCCAGCCTAAAAACCTTAATCTCTCTCATTTGTTGTTCTTGATTCAGAGTTGCTGGACATTTTTTGGAAATTATGAAGAACACAAGAACATGTTCTTTGTGTTCTTAAAGTCTGCCCAGAAAATGCCCAAAAAACAACAACTTCTCAAAGCAGTCTTTGAGCTCCTTAATCATCTTATCAATCTTACCCTTAGAGATCTTTGGTTCTTACGCATTAGACATGAAACAATTGCTAAATGTTGATGTACTCATATTTATATGAATAAGTTCACGAAATTTCAATACCTTCCCATATTGAAGGCTCGAGGCTTCACGGTAGAACTCGGAATCAACTTCCTTCATTTTGTTATATTCATCAAGGTCAACCTCTATGTTTCTTGTCCGCTTTTTAGGGATAAGGTTCATTTTCGTTTCTAAAGTTTTGTTCAAAGTACAATATTGAGCCCAATCTGTTTTTTGGTCTAATTCGATGTCTAAAGTTTTTATTGTAGCTTAATTAAGGTGTTGATTAGTACACTACTAAACAGAAGCTTATGTGTTACTAACGGTATTACATTAGAGTTATATTGGAACGTTAAATAAGTCGAGACGAGCATTTATTCATCATTTATTAGAATGTGGAGTTTGTCAGGGAGAAAAGGAGATTATAGCTTGTTCTCCCTGACATAATAAACTCATAATAACAAACATAATTAAACATATGGATAAATAATTGGCTTAACCTAGATATGCATAAATTATTCCTAAAAAATTAAAACATCCTATACTTATTACATTCTTAATCATATTTTTAACTGTATCATTAATCATTTAAATCGTATATTCCAAAAAAAATTTCTTTATGTCATGTCATATTCTCACTCTCATTCATTAATAGAATATCATTGCTTGATTTATCAGAGAAATGGCAAACTTAATTGAGCAGCACGGGCAAAACAGTGTATGAGCACGGCCCGTGTTGCTTGCAGTTCATATGGACACAGCTCGTGTTGATCAACACTTTCATGGGAACAATCTCGTTTTGATACAACACACCCCTGTTCATTCAACATGACCTTTATATCATTTAAAGCACGACCCGTGTTGAGTTACTGCAACCAAAAATCAACCTGTTTATAAAATTTCATACTTGTACATTTCTCATACCATATCAAATATAACAATCATCATCAACAGTACCATTTTTCACATGCACTTAATATTATCATCAAACACCTCAATCTGTACTATCCCAAAGAACAACAACAAAACTCATATATATATATATATATATATATATATATATGAACCCAAAATCAACCAAACATCAACAATCATCTCAACAAACCTAACATCAACATAACAATACTGATCAAATCCAAAATACACACAACATGCAAATGTATAACATAACAACTCCTATCTGGTGTCTGGTGAAGTGAGAGAAAATGCGAGAGTAACAGCTGACCCACCTGATCACTCTGTAAAGCTAACTGAGCTCACTATCTGATCTTGAAATAAAAATCGCAGTTGCATGAGTTGCGGGCTCAGTGAATAGTCAATAATTTAATAAATAATTTTCCATTTCAATCATATCATCTTGTAATCGTATAATCACATATATGTCCTGTAATCATATGTTCTTTCATATAATTACATAACTTATCTCCATTCATGTAATAAATGAATCCTGTTTAATATTTCTATGATTTCAACATACAAAACAAAACAAAATGTAACTGTAAACTGTATAATCTTCCTCTCCCCTTCCTCTCCTTGATGGATCATAAAATCACCAATCCAATCACCACCAATACCATATCATATCAAGTATCATATCATATCATGTACCATATCATATCCAGTACCATATCATATCATGTACCATATCATATCCAGTACCATATTATATCATATACCATACTCATATTTCGTTTATTGCATCACACAATTGTTTCATATGAATAAAGTAACGCACCTGTTTACATTTTTGTATCGCATGTACATGTTCTCCTTTAGGTCATATAAATATCATCATCTCCAATTTCATACTATATTCACATTTTACCATTTATTACGACTCATATTTACTATCAATTATCAAAATACGATCAAGTGATTCAATTCACATATTAATTAATATTTTGAGTGAGTTAGACTGCTCACCTGCTAGCTGAAATCGTGTCCTGTCCAGCTCGCCTACTCTGTCGCTCTATAATCACATATACGAACTTTGCTATAAAATTAAATTTACAATATATATATATATATCAATATGCATGCTCCTAATTCGATCCTATAAACTCCCTATAACATTAATTTCTAAGAATTCTTGCCTTAAACTAACTTTTCTAAAATTCTTATTTATGGAAACTTCATAAATACTTGTTGTTATCTCTAAACTTTTATGTTCATATTATACCAATCAATTCCTGACTCAATTCTATGATCAATTCTATATATAATACTTGCTTTCTAGATCCCTTTCTCTGTTTCTCTCTTCCCCAACTCTCTCTCGCTTTCCTCTAGGTTTTTCTTTTGCTTCTCCTGTCTATTTTAAACTCAAATGCAGCTTATATATAAAGTTACTGCTTAACATGCCCTGTGCCAATTTCATTTTTACACTTGTCACTCAGTTTTTTGACATTTTGGGACACTCAGCACTCAGGCAGGCCCCATGTTGACCTTGGCATGACCATGGCCATCCTTAAGAGCACATTCGTGTTGATTTTTTAGCATGATCGTGCTCTTCATTTTCCAAACAACATGCCTCACGTGTTGACAGCATGCCCAGATTGCTGTTCAGCCGTTTTCTTGTCGATTTCACGTCCAAACTTCATTTCTTTGAAACCTTAATCCGTATGATTCATAACTTAGTCAATATTCCTATTTAACTTACATTTTACCTCATTTCGTTATTAAATTCACTAATTATTTCCAAAACATACTAATCATTTTACTTATTTAACTAATAATAAGGTTTAAGGATGAGAATGTTACAAAAATCATTGACAAAAAATTATCAAATTGTTACTATATTTTGTAACTTAAAATTAATTCTCAAACATATTGGCAATACATCTCTTTGTTTTGATAATATTCTTATAGCAATCACAAAAGCAACAATGAGAAAAAATCAATTCAAAAAATGAAATATTTTAAACTCGTATGTAGAAGAGGAAATTATTTGGTCTATACTATCTTATTTTGAAATTTCTACTATGATTTTAATTATGGTTAATTATGGATTCTCTTAAATAGTAAGAAAGGTAACATTAAGATAATAACTATTGAAATAAAAGTCAAGGACAAATGCGAACAAAGTTGACATTTATTTACCAAAATTTATTTCGATATAAGGTTAATTATATGATGCTTTATCTCAAGTTACATCTCAATATGGATTAAAATACCACTAGAAGATGAATACATACATTATAGAAAATAAAGTAAAAACATTGTATAAAATATAATATTTAACGATATATGATCAATTAATTTTCATTAACTTTCTTATGCATATTCATAGATTAACGATGAAATATAATCTCAATAGTTTTGGTGCAGTAAAAATTTATTTTAATATCAAGACAACAATAATTTATTATTTTATATTTTAAAGTGGAGTTTTATTTTCTAGAGGTTTTGAAGATGTGTTATTTTAGCATAAGCTGTTAAAAATTATTAACAGATGTAATTTACTTGATGATAAAAATGAGTACTACTATATTATTCGAGTGTTAAACTTTAAGAAACACTTTTAAACAAGTGGCATTTACTGTTGTATTTAAAGATGAGTTGTACATATACCTTACATGTGTTCAACATATGTCAATCATAAAAATGATTACTTGGTGGGAAGAATACACTATATAAGTTAACAAACAAAAAAAAATATAACTCAAAACAAAAAATGTTTGCATATCTTTCTCCCATTTGTTTTGTTGTCTATCATTTGACAAACTTACACATATCGCATGACATTCTTAAGTTTTGTTGATGAATGGATTCGAGTTTCTAGCTTTTTCGTATCTTCTGAATTTAACTTTCATTTTATTTATCTCAAGTTTTTTTTTATGAAAGCATTGAAAGTTAATCGCATCGTTTTCATTAAATTTCATGTCTATGAAAGCATTGAAAGTTAATCATTTTATTTATCTCAAGTTTTGTTGATGAAAGCATTGAAAGAACAGGCATTTTGGCTTTATTGCAGCATGGATGGGGCATCCAAAGTTTGCTGAGTTTGTGGAGCTTCACTGGAGGTGTGGCCACAACTTTGTTGAAAAACCGAGAATCTCGCAAAAGGTCTTTGCACTTGGAACCGTCAGATTTTTGGCAATATTTTTAAGAAAAAAAGGAGATAGTTACTCGTACTAATGGCATACAATGTGCCATGTCTAGCAGATTTCGAGTTGGCCTTGCTAAATTGAAAAAAAGCTTCATAAAGAGCTCGACATAGTTTTGTTAGAGGAGGAAACATTGCGGTATCAAAAATCCAGAGAGAAATGGATAACATTGGGGGATAGAATTACCAAGTTCTTCCATACTACTACTGTGATCTGTTGACAAAGGAATAGAATTACCAAACTTCTACAAGCAAATGGTGTTTGGACTGAGGATTATGAAGTAATAAAGAGTCTGTCCTGTAACTATTTTAAGGAGTTTTTGACAGTGGAGCTGCCCTCTGGAAGTGACATTCACATCCTACCAAATTTTCCAACATGGTCGCATTCGGATAGAGAAGCTACTAGTCGTCCTTTCTCTAGGGAGGAGGTCATCACAACTTTATTTGATATGCCCCCTATAAAGCCCTAGGACCTAACGGTTTCCAGTCATTATTTTCCAAAAATGTTGGGAATTGGTGGGTGAAGATACCACTAAAGATGCACTAAATTATCTCAATGACTGGAGAATGCCTAAACAGCTTAACGGAACCTTTATTGTCCTAATCCCTAAAGTGGACTATCTGAAAACTCTGAAATAATACTTCCCCATCAGCTTGTGTAACATAGCTTACAAAATCATAACAAAGGTCATCGTCAATATCCTTAAATCGCTTCTACCAAAGTTTATAGCCCCAGCGTAGACAACTTTTATTTCGAGAAGGAACATAACTGATAACGTGATTATTTACCAAGAAGTTTTACATTCAATAAGGAGCAAAGATGACAGGCTTTTTCCGTGAACAGTGTCCAAATAGACAAAAATTCCATGTTTATGGTGAAAAAAACGAAAATTCCCAATATATGGTGGTTTTGACGCGGTCAAGCTCTATTCCAAGGATAGGTGGCGCGGATTAAGGTATTCTGCGCCACGTGTGTCTGGAAAATCTGAATCCGAGCCATGTGGCTACAGATTAAGGTATTCCGCGTCCACGTGGAGCGGAATACCTTATTCCGCGCCACACTGGCGCGGAATACTCTCTGACACACACATGGGGACAGGCAGCATGCCTGTCAGCGCCTGTGAAGGAAGATGAAGCTGTCGCCCGTGAAGCTTGCATGCAGAGGTGAATGGGTAAAGCCATAGTAGTGTGTGTGGAATGTGTGCATAAATTGGAGCTGCTCGTGAATGCATTCTTCACTCCTCTGAAAGCTCTCAAAAGAAAAGCCATTTCTCCTTCCTTAAGCTCTATCATGCAGGTTTAATTTTTTTGGGAAAAATTTGAGCTTCTTCACAGCTCTTATTGTTAAAGAGGTATATTATTTTATTAGATGGTTTAGTAGTTGTACTCTTTGCTTTTTTTAGTTCCTAAAATCTGTAATGTTTAAAATTTTTGCCTTTCATTTTTTCGTTTATAATATCAGTATTTTGTGGAACTTATAAATTTATAATTTTTGTTACAGATAGATGAACATTTTTGTGAACACAGTTACGTTAAAACTTTTGAGGTATGTGTTTATGATATGTGTATTTAATGGTAATGTATTTTATTTTTGTGTGAATTAAAATTGCATGTTCATGAAATTAAAAGTATATAATTTAGATCGCATTGGGTTTATTAATCTCGACCATCATTTGATCACTGCTTTAGTTGAGAGATGACGGCCTGAGACACACACTTTTTATATGCCCGAGGGAGAGTGCACTGTCACCCTACAAGACGTTGCCATGCAGACAGGCTTGCGCATTGATGGGTCGGACGAGTCCCTTACAGAATTTCTGACATGTGTCAAAATCTTCTAGGTCGTGTCCCACCAGATGGTGCACTTAAAGGCAATTTAATCCGAACAAGTTGGCTAGTCAATGCATTTCCCCATCCAGCACATGATGCATCAG
>CANYCX010913071.1:0-14957 GCA_948193385.1 Breynia disticha f. nivosa | reverse complement strand
ATATAAGTACACATACTTCAGCAATTACCTTATATGCTCCAAACTTACTAATACAAGATTACAACAATACAATTGAACTAATCCCAAATATGGCCAATTTAATAATAACATTTCAAGCTCTCACTTAAGTAATAACATTTCTCATTTTGAATAAACTCGCACCCAAAACTTATACATTCACTTTTATGTTACACTTCAAAATACACCATAAGCACACCACAATGTCTCAATTGATTTGCTCATCATCAATTTAGATTAACCACACCAATTAGACCATGCCAGTAATTTAATCACTCATAGTTACAACAAATCCACTCCAAACATCGTACCAACAATTAAGCTATTATATCAATTCAATATGCCCCTTCCACAAGTAATAAATACTCAACAAAACATGCAAATTAGGGAAACTACACTCGTTTTACTTACCTTAGCAACACATCCAATATTCCATCACGAGCCATCCTCATCGTAACCTCGAATTTCCTAATTTCAACATTATACACTTACATCAAATTCCCAATCACTGAATCACCATGTAATATCAATGATTTAAACAATTTCATTAGTAATATCACTTTCTTTTGTAATTATCTCTTTCTTTTCCTTAACACTAATTACCCTTGATGTACTAAACACATTTGTTTAGCCATCCTTTAACATGTTATACCAATTACAACACCCTAATCTTTTTAGTTTCTATGGTTCCCTTTCAAACCTCTTACCCATTCTCTATCCTCACAAAATTAATTTCACCATAACAATACACATTTGAAATTGACCACGCTAACACCATCAATAGGGTCTTATATAACTTACCTAAGCAACGAAATCCAGAAAATCCCTGGGTACGGAAAACTTCATTTTCGTCACTTTGGAAATATTACTTTCTATCACCAATTTTAGCCACCTAAATCATAAATTAACACCAAAACCTGTTACCACTAGATAGTAGACATGATAAGCTTTCCATGAAGCTATCATTTACGCGATTCGGAGCTCAAACTAAAGAGAAAAGTGGTCGGAAAGTTAGAATTAGAATGCAAAATGAGATTCACTAAATCATAGAAGAAATTCTTACCGAACTCCGAGCACAGACCGACTCTGGAACTTCCAAACATTGAGATTCCACTAAGAAAGATGGTGGTTTAGGGTTTGTGATTTTGGGTTTCGGTTTGTTAACTCTTCGTAATCATTTTTCCCGCTCGACTCAATGAACCCCGATTAATATTTCTTATAGCTTATTAATTATTTCTAATTAATTCTCTCATTTTATTTTTTTCCACCGAATTATTATTTAAAATAGTTCGCAAAAAATTTATTTGTATTTTCATATATTTTAATTTAAATTTCAATTAAACGAAAAATTGAGGGCGTTACATAATGGGTTTAATTGTATGAAATGTAAGAGCATTGGATGTTAGCCAGAAGTCATGGATACATGTCTAGGACATGGTATTTGGATTAGATCCGCTAATGAGAATGTCAAATGCTTCAGATTAATAAGTGGTTCTTATGTGCAAGTCTTACATTAGACTTTTTAGACTAAAAATCGCTATGAAACTCTAAATGGACTTTTGAATACTTCAACATATTCCTAACATGCCCATAATAGGTAAACAAGTATTGATACGATTGGGAATGCATTAGTTCATGTTAGAGAGCATGAAAGAAGGGAAAGAATTACCCACTCTTTTGGAGAGAGAAAATGTCACCGACCACTTGATATTTTCTCAGAAAAGTGTGTGGCCAGACCCATATGAAATAATGAGTTACATTATTTATTTCATAGATTTTAATGTCACTAGATTATTAAGAAAATAAATTCACTTAATAAGGATGACTATTCTATGCCTTATAAAATTATGACATTTTATGGTAAGAAACTATGGAAGATTGCATTAGGTGAAATAGATGTCACCACATCTTCGTTTAAATTGAGATGTCACAACATCTTGCTAGAGTGTGTGTATGACCTTTACGAATTGATAATTCCTTTTTCCAACATTAAATGTCCCTATAGGATCGCACACAAGAATAAGGTCTTAAAAGGATAATTTTGGTATTTTTATTTTTGACATATATTTAGGCCTATTTAAGAATAAGTACATGAGGCTATAATATGTGTTCATTGGACATAATAAAAGCCCAAGTATGATGAGGAATTTGACCAGCCATATTTAAGTGTTGATTATGTATTAATCAAGTACTTTATTTTATGGGTTAAACAGTTAGAGTTAGAGTACGAAATTAATCACTTTTTAAGAGCAATTTTGTTGTCTTAAAAGTGTGGATGAATTTAAGAGATAAATGTGTATCTTTACTACTAAAGCATAAGGAGATCCTTATATTGTGACATTTGGCTTAAGAGGTGATTGACATGTGGTATTTGTGGAGCTCAAAATTTTAAAAATTTTTCCCCAAATTTGAACCCACTTTGAAATAAAAATAGAAAATAATTTACATTACTTTTATAAAATACACTTGGGTGAGAAAGTTTACAAATATTATACATATGCGGAAGCCAAAACATTTTTATACATTTATGTACAAATGTACAATCCAAAAGCTAAAAACAAAATCCTAGAGTCAAACCTCAAAAATCAAGTCAGATATGCCTCTTATCACAAGTAATCTAGTCCACGGCAGCTACCTACGATCTGCACAACATTTCAACATTCAAACAGCTGAATATTCATAAATACTCAGTAAGTGGAAATCAGAATACTGAATAAATGAAGTGCAGGAGAACAACATGAGATCGTGCTGAATGAACACAAAGGCGTGCTCAACAACTTTCCCAGTTGACACGTCAAGACAAACCAAACACGATCGTTCTGCCCTAGAGCAGTAGGACGTGCTCGTCATGTTTCTAGAATTGTTGTTCAACACAGGATTATGCCAAGCTTCTGTTTTACCTATTCACATTCTGTTTTATGTTCTTAGAGTATTAGTTATGTGCTCATCACTTCATACCATTTCAATACAACATACATCTCTTATGTACACTTATATCAACATATAAACTAGATTAAGAGTAGAATCAATAGCTAAGCACAACACACTCATAAGAACCATATCATGCATTTAAGCACATCAACATTTGTCATGTCATTTATTTTCATCCAGCATTCACATATCATCACGCAAGAACACATGCCAATCATGAATGCCATATTTACATGTATGCACATAAATAGCTAGCATACACACAATTTCGAAGATGAATGCCTGGGGCTTAGATCTCTCTAATATCGACCTCGAAGGCCACGACCATAAAGGCCACAATATCACCATCAACCATAAGGTCACAATATCACAATCGAACATAAAGGCCACCATTTCAAGTATGCTCACACATTTTCCACAAAGCAAAACATATGCTTCAATGATCATCATAGATTTAATACGAAAACAATAATTGTAACTCGCCAACAGAACATGTATTAACCATATGTCAATATAACATCAACATTATACAACAGCATACTCACACAATTCATACCTCACATATGAATTAATACAGTAAGATTATAATCAAACCAACCTTACCATGCTCACAACATTCATTCATCAGCAAGAATTTCAATTCAAGCCCATTTCATTCCTCAGAATCTATTTATGAGTATTCTTTCCTTATTTTCATTTTAAAGCTTTTTAAGGCTTTTAATTATAACTGAGTCAAGGAAAGTACATAACTGTATGAACACTTATAATTAAAATACACACTTATATCGTAAGTGTACGAAACCACTTACCTCGAATATCATGCAATCCCACCGCTTCCACCACTTAAGCTCTAATTCATCTAGATCCTCGTAGACAATCAAAAAATCATATGGAAGCTTATTTATTCCTCATATCAGCTTAATTTTCCATAATTCTTCACAATTCAGCTCTTTTACTTAACAATTCAATCTCTACATCTTGGTTCAATCTAACTATCCAACAATTATCACATACTAACTCAATTCCGTTGTTAATAAACTTATAATTTATCAACAACATGAATTCCAGCAGCATCTTAACTCTACTATCAACTAACAACTTCAATAACAACTCAGATCATCTCCTGAGAAACTTATTTAAACAAAAAGCTTACATTAATTGACTTGGAAATGATTTTGTGCAAGAATTGGATGTTTCTTGCCAAATTTTGATACTGAAATCAACATGAATTCTATTGTGAGAACGAGTCATGCCATTTGGTCGTGTCGTGCTTTTCCCAGCATGTGGTTTTGTTCCATCGTGCATAGTGTCATTCTGCAATTTATTCAACACAGATCATGTTGATTTCCAGATTATGAGCACGAGGTCATGCTCGTATGCACTCATGAACATGGGGTGTGCTGCACAAGCGTGCTAACTACTGTTTTTCCCTATTCTCAACCAAATCGATCTGATTCAATCCCGTTTTAATGTATTTTCCAAATATTTAAATTCTTATAATTTCCAGGACTTTACAAATCCTCCCCAGATAGGAAATTTTGTCCCCAAAATTAAAAACGGATCAAATCAAAAAGGATTTCAAATATGGTACTTTTTAACTCCAATATACTATCTTTGCAACCTTAATCTTAAACATATTCATAGAAAAGACCCGTAATCTTAAACATACCCATAAACATTAATGTTAAGCTCCAAACACTTCTCACTATCAATCCAAGCCATCTCCTTCACATTCAAATATCAAATCAAGTTAAGTTCCTTTCTTAACTTGAAAGCATAACTTAAAACAACATCACCATAACATATCAAAACCTTAAACAAAAATCAAATCATAACTCATGAACCCAAGTCGAGTTCAAAAATAAATAGGGATACTATCTCTGCATATCCAACTCAACCTCCTATGTGGCTTCTTTTGGCAAATGGAAACTCCATTTCACCAATACCATCAGAATCTCACGATTCCTTAATTGTCTCAACCATCGGTCTAAAATCTCGATCGAGTCCTCCTAATAGGTTAACTCATCTGAAACCTCTATCTCAGGAGCTCTCAACACATGGTAAGGATCAAATCAATATCGTCGTAGCATCGAAACATGAAAATATCATATAATCGAGACAACTCAACTGGTAAGCTCAATCGACACGCAAGTGGTCCCACTGTCTCGGTAATCTCATATGGTCTAATATACCTAGGAATCAACTTGTCACGTCTTCCAAATCTCATAACGCCTCTCCAAGGTGAAACCCTCAAAAATACCTTATCACCAACTACATACTATATCTCTCAGTGATGTCGGTCAAAATAACTTTTCTGATAATCCTGGGCTGCTTTCATACATTTCTTCACTATATTCACTTTATCTAGGGTCTGATGAACCAACTCTGGTCCCTCTATCCGTCGCAAACCTTCTACATCCTAGTATGCTAAACTCTGGCATCGTATACCATACAGAGACTCGTAAGGTGTCATTCCAATACTTGAATGGTAGTTTTTCTTGTATGCAAAATCAATCAAAGGCAATTGATCATCCCAATTAACTCTAAATTCTAACACACAGGCTCGTAGCATTTCCTTAACTGTCTGAATCATCCTCTTCGACTAACCATCTGTCTATGGATGGAAAGTCATGCTAAACCTCAAACGAGTACCTATCGCATCCTGCAAACTCTGTTAGAATCGTGATGTAAACCTAGGGTCATGATCAGACACAATCAAATTAGGAACACCGTGTAACCTTACCATCTCAACAAGATACAATCCAGCAAGCCTATCCAACGAATCATCCTGTTGGACAGCTAAGAATGAGCTAATTTTGTCAGTCTGTCAACAATAACCCAGATAGCATCTTGACGAGGAAACGTCCTTGATAATCTGATAATGAAATCCATAATGATCTTCTCCCACTTCCATTCAGGAATATCAAGTGGTCTTAACTTTCCAGCTAGTGCCTAATGTTTTGCCTTGATTTGCTGACAAGGTAGACATCTAGTAACAAACTCGGCTATATCCCTCTTCATATTTACCCATCAATATAAATTTCTCATGTCTCAATACATTTTCATACTTCTTGGATGAACTGATAACACCGAATAATGAGCCTCTATCATCAACTTGTTCTTTAACTCTGAAATATTCAGAACACATAGCCTCTTTGTGTAATACAACACACCGTTATCATCAAGTCAGTGCGCTGTAACTGGTTTTCCTTTCTCAACCTTCTTCTTGATTTGCATCAAATGATCATCCTCAATTTATCTTAACGCAATCAACTCTCTCATCTGGGGTTGAATACTGATATTGGCTAACATCTGATCCTCGATCAAATTCAACTGTACTCGATGCTCTCTTAATAAAAATAGAGACTTCGCTTTATAAGTAACTGAATCATCATACCCATTTTCATTTCTTCTCAAAACATCATCAACCACATTTTCTTTTCGAGGATGATATTCAATCTTACAATCATAGTCCTTCAGGATCTCTATCCATCTCCTCTATTGAAGATTCATCTCTCATTGTGTTGTAATGTACTTGAGACTTTTATGAACAGTGAACATCTGAAAAACCTCCCCGTACAAATAATGAGGTCATACCTTCAAAGCGCGAATAATAGTAGCTAACTCCAAATCATTTGTCAGATAATTAACCTCATGTGGCCTCAACTGACGCGAGGTATAAGCAATCACTGAACTATGCTGCATCAACACACCACCCAGTCTAGCTGCAGACACGTCAATATAAACTACATACCCACCTTCTTATGAAGGTAACATCAATACTGGAGCTTCAACCAACCTCTTCTTTAACTCGCAAAAATTTTCTTCACACTTGTCATTCCAGATAAACGACTTTCTCAACAAAGATGTCATCGGTCTAGCTATCCTAGAAAAATCCTCAATAAATCGTTGATACTATCCTACTAGACGCAGAAAACTCTGAACCTCAGTAACACTCCTCGAAGACCCCCACTTCTGAACTGCTCGAACCTTACTAGGATCAGGTTTTACTCTTTTTGCGAAGATCACATGTCCTAGAACAGAACATATGACATCGAAAAGTCACATTTATTGAATTTAGCATAAAGCTCTTTGTCCTTCAGCAATTCGAGCATAATTCGCAAATGTTTCTCATGCTCTTATCTATCTCGAGAATACACCAGTATATAGTCAATAAAGACTAACACAAACTGATCCAAATAAGGCTGAAACATCTTATTCATCAATGCCATAAAAATTGATGGTGAATTCGTTAACCCGAATGGCATAATTATAAACCCATAATGTCTGTAACGAGTCTTGAAAGCTATCTTCTCCATTGAACTATCCTCAACCCTCAGCTGCCAATATCCTGATATAAGATCAATCTTAGAAAACACAGTTGCTCCCCACAACTGATCAATCAAATCATTTATCAGTGGTAACGAATACTTATTTTTAACTATCACCTTGTTCTTGACGATAGTTAATACACAATCGCATACTATCGTCTTTCTTATGCACAAATAACACAGGTGCTTCCCAAGTTGAAACACTCTGGTGTATAAATCCTTTATCCAACAGCTTCTCCAGCTGTTTCTTCAACTCCTATAATGCAACTCCTACCATCCTATAAGGTGCAATAGATATCAGTGTTATGCCAGGTATTGTCTCTATCCTAAAATTAGCCTCATGTTATGATAGTAATCCAAGTAACTTGTCTGGAAATACCTCAGGATAATCTCTAATAACCTGTACATCTCGTACCTCAAATTTTGGTTGATTTACATGTAACAGCCCAAAAATGATTGTAATTAAGTTAAATAAAATATGGTTAAACTAGATAAAAATTGACAAAAAATCTGTTGAGAATTGCAGCAGCAGCGGATGAGCATGGTCTCGGCACAAGCGTGCCACTTGGGCGTGTTCATCTCTATTAGACAATATTGGCATGAATCGTGGGCATGAGCCGTGCTAGGACCGTCAGCCTATTTCCCTTTGCCTTCAAAATCATCCTTCACATGCCTATTGCCCTTGGAATATGCTTTGAAGGGTTTAGAGTCACTCTTCTTGCCTCCTCCATTTAATCTAAATCTCTATGATCTCTTTGTTTTCCTTTCTTCACGCTGGCCCTGCTCAGCCACCAACTCTTCCACCCTAATAGCAGTCTCCAGTAAGATCTGATATGTAGGCAGTTTTGCTACTATCCGGCTGTGAATGTCAAATTGCAACCCCCGCTCAAAACAGTCTCTCTTCTGTTCATCCGTAGCTACCCCTTTGGTGCGTATCAAGAAAGCCTTATAAATTGTCTCATACTCTACAATCGTCATTTCTCTTTGTTTAAGTTCCAGAAATTCAATCTTCTTTTGTTTCTGGTATAGGGGAGGGGTTTTTCACTGCTAGGCACCTGAGCGCAGGTATGCATTTGGGTAGGGATACTCACTCGATATGTTATTACTGTAATAATTCAGGCCACGTTGCTCGGCATTGTTACGCAAAAAGGAAAGATGAGCGGATGAGCACTACCGCCATAGACGGGGGAGCTCCTCAGGCAGCAGTTTCGCCCCAAACACTAGTGGATGTTGTGATACAGAATGAGGCTACGACCAATTTTGATGGCACTTCTGGTAAGATTTTTATCCTCATTTATGTTATGATGATATATGGTGTGATGGATGATATATGGTGTGATTTATGACTGAGGGAGGAAATCTTATCAGTGTGTGTAAGTTAACAGAAGTTGAAATAAATAGGAAACAACTATCTGATAAACATAATGTGACCGAAACAATTATGAATGAAACTATGTATGGCAAATGAATTGCCTAAATAAGCCTTGAAAATTGAGAGAAACCTAAGTAACTAGCGAGCGTATGAGTGTTTTCTCAGGAATTGGGAAAGTGATATAGAGTGAGTATGAAGTAAGTTTCGCATAAAAATCTAACGAAGTGAACTTTGACGATTCTAAAAGACCGGTTAAGTACTGTGAGCGAAAAATCGAGAATTTAGATAACAAAATATCTTCATTAAGGGAAATTCGATAATGAATATGTAAGAGAAAAATAGAAAGAAACAAAATTATTACAAGTAATCATTTATTGAGGATATTGGAAGATTATAGTAAAGTATGTTTGAAGATTCGATGTTAGAGCGTGAATATTGAGGTTGCTATCGCCCGTTCTTTCTCTTGAAGGTGTTGCCAAAGTTGTATCTTGTATAAGGAAGTACATTTTATAACTTCCTACATATTTCCTTGACCAAAGATAGGACATTACTTGCATTTCTCGAAAAATTTCTACATTATGCATTTCTTCTTTCTGCGATCGCAAACTATGTTCTTATTTACCTACCTTGGGCTGGCATTAGCTGATAGATGGAAGATCGCGAGCATATATATCCATATTATGAGAGTTAGACGAGAGAATGGCGAGAAAGAGGAAAGGATCAATCATAATGACAACAAATGGATATCGGCTTTACAATTGTAACATGATCCGAAAGGGTCATGAATGATTTATTACGATATTTAGATAAGTGTATGTGCAATTTAATGTGTAAGGGGAGATAATGTAAAATGGATAAATGAGCTAAATGAGACTTATGAATGAAATAGTGGAGGCGTAAAGTGGTTGGAGATGTAAGAGGCAGACAGAATAGTAATTGTAGTAATAAAAGAAGACCACAAAGATCAAGAAAAGATCTTTCATGGGATTGGATTTTTGGGCTACGGAGTCAAACTCTTATGAGCATGAAGATGAGCGTGTATGTTAAGATGAATCGAATTGAATCCTTGATTATCATCTGATATGAGAGTGACTTGAGATATAAGAATATTTTTTGCTTGATTATATGTGTGAACTTTGTAGTTGTTAAAAGCCTACGAGCTTAAAGTTGGAACGTGTGAGTAAGTAAGTTAAGTTGGTTCGAAAACCTAAATTGCTCCTAATTTTGGGGACGAAATTTCTTAGGGGGAGAGTTATAACGCCCCAGAAATTAGCCCATTTTTAAATTGAAATAATGATTATGAAATAGAGAGGTTAATTAATGTTAATTGATGTTAGAAATGTTTAATTAAGTTAGAATGATGTTTAAAATAAGTTGGTCAGAAGTGTGAATGAAATAAGAAATGGATATGAATTTGAAGTAAATGTGTGCATTGTATGTACTTTTATGAATGATATAGAGTGAAAATGATCCTATATGGTTATTGTGATGGTTAGATGAACGAAATGAATTCCATGATACTATGATATGCCACTGTGAGTGAATGACTCTACATTAGATCAATTGAAGGTACAAGGAGGTTACGTAATATTACATGTCTGCCATGATATGTGTAATAAATGAAGTGATGTTTGGCTCATCCTTATATAAGTGTTCTGTGATTTGTTAGCAATGTGTTATGTAAGTATTGTCATTAAAAGGCTGAGAACAGCCATAACTGGGGGAAAAACACCCCCACAATCTCCAAACTCTCTCCCAACTTCCACACACCAATCCTAGAACCTTCCAAACATCAAACCTACCAACAAACATCGAATTAATAGCGGATTAACAACAAATCTATCCCTCAATCGATCCCTCTTCTGGCTAGGTTATTTGGTAGGGTTTTGATGGGTTTTCATTGTAGTTTATGATTCCATAAGTCTTTAACCCTAAAATATAAGATTTGGTGAGATTTAGGTTTTAGGGAAGTTTGGGGATTTTGGTAAAAATGGTAGGAAATGTTGAAATAAGGTACATTGTTTGTTAGATGATAGTAAATGTGATTAAATGTGTGTATGGAAATGACAACAGGAACCCAAATAGAGGAATTGTGCCGAATCGAGTTCGCGGGAACACGAGGTAAGTGTTCTTTGACGCTTACTAAGGAATGTTTGTTTTTTATTATTAAGTTCATGTTATGAATGTCTTCTTTGATGATTGGGAATCCTAAATCATCATAATAAAGTGTTCTAAGAATGGAACTTGATGGTTTAATCATTATGGTGAGATTTTCTTAAAGGATGCTTGAATGCAATTTTGATAAATTGTATGGAAAAATATGAAGTTGATTCATAAGTAACTTATATAACGTGTTAAGTAAAGATTTGTGGTTTGGCTTGAACAAGATGAATGGATATGGGAAGGTGTGTATGTTTAGGTTGTATGAAATGAGTATGAAACTTATATGGAATGATGTTGAATGTACATGTGTATGCTATAAGTGGTGCTTTATGCTTATGGTGATGGCTTGGGCCACAAATTGGCCATGTATGGTATATATGATATGTAATTGAGAATGATGTGTGAGATGAGTTACAAATGTTTGGTTTACGATATGATATGTTGTGAATGTTCTGGCCACAAGTTGGAATTTATGAATGATATAATGAATTGGGTTAAGCATCCACGTGCACGATAGAATGTTCCTTGTTGATGATAGTGTTGAACTCGCCTTGAGTTACATAAGTGTATGTTGGTTTATGTCGAGTTTGCCTTTATTGAGCATGATTACTTGTATGGTGATATGCATGATTATGGAACATTCTTATGCATATGTTATTGAGAAAGTTTGAGATGAAATGCATGGAGGTGCATTCAAATTTAAGATTAAATGCATGGAGTTGCATTCATACATATCATTATTGTGTTGGTGTGAGCACGTGTATGTTCATGCATTGAGAAAGGGAGCTTATAGCTCAAATGTGATAAAATAGGGATTAGCCCAATGTTTGAGAACACAAGAGCTTGACACTTGGTGTTATATTTATACTGAGCGAGAGCTCGATGACGGGCGAGGCCCGATGAATGATATGAAAAGGGAAGGCGAGATGTTCTTCCGTGTGATAAAATGGGGGATTAGCCCAACATTTGATAAAATGGGGGATTATCCCAATTGTAATTTGATGTCAAACGAGAGCTCGATGTCGGGCTAGTCCTGATGATTTATTGTCGAACGAGAGCTCGATGATTTGATGACAGGCTAGACCCGATGTTTCAGACCCCGGGGTACATATGTGTGGATAATACATTACCATTGCATGTAAATTCATTGTGCATACATGTTGATTGTATGGAAATAAATGTGTGATGGTTATGATATGAAATTGATTTGTGATTGAACAAATGTGTTATGATTTAGTTATGTGGAATGTGTTCAATCTTGTATGGTTATACCTCGTTATGGTTTGAGATTCGATGACTTATGTTTGGATGATTGACCTCTTGCATAAGTTACATGGTATGTGTTTTATTATTGTATGGTTTATGAACAGTGGTGATATGTTGGTGAATTGATGCTAATAATGATGTTCATTATATGTGCCTATGAATGGTGAGAAGTTGTATGTGCGTGTATTGAATTAATATGATTGATGGCAATGTGAGGTGTATGATCTTAAAAGAAAGTGATATGTGTTATAGTGGTTGAATGTAAAATTCTATGGCTTGATTGTGTTGTGATTATTGTGAATATGATCATAAACTAAATGGCTAGATTTATGTGTGTAAATGGTGTTGGTATTTGAGGTATGGTGTATGTAAGTGAACATAAGTATTATGGTGAGTTATGGTTATAAGTATGAACTAAGAAAAGGATAAACCATGTGTGAGTTTATGTTTATTTTGGTTGATTTGATCTTGATTAAGAGTGTTAATCATGTGTTTGATGGATATTTATGGTGATTTGAGTGTATAGGTGACTTACATAAGTGTTTGAAGGTTGTTTGATATGTTAAGTGATGTAGAAAATGTGTATGCATGATATACAACTCAAAAAAATGGTTTGAATGGATCTAAACTCCATTAACGTATGTTATTGAGTCTAATAACATACGTTACCTAGTTTAACCTATGTTAATTTGAGTCAGACATGCGTTATTCATACCCTGAAAATTGTTGAAGCATAACGTACGTTACCTAGTCATAAACATACGTTTTTTCTGTGCAGAAAACCTAGTTTTGACCCGATTAATGTACTAATGGTTATCTAAAGTGAAAGAATAATTTAGGATGAATTCCTAAGGCATCAAACACATAAATAACTTTTTTGTAGCATGGCTATGGTGAGCCATTAGGGAGGATAGGCCGTGGAGGCTGAAGACTCCCCTACACCCCAACTTCAATAACACTAGGGGGTCACTTACAAAGTATATTTTATATACTTATGCGTGTTTGCTGTTGATTTGTGTTCAGAGTGACAGGTATCAGGGACGAGACTACATGATCGGCGAGGCTGAGTGGTGCGATACTGAAGGTCGAACTCCTAGTTGTTTGAGTTGTTGTGTATGCTTATATACCTATGTATACATTAGCATAGCTGGGTCTTATAAGCATATCATTCCAAATGTTTTTCCTCAGCTTCCTCATTTCAAACTAATGTTGATGTAGGATTTGTATTGATGGGTTGGAAACCATTTATCCATTTCTCTCTCTTGCATAACTTAACTGTTTTAGAAAAAAATGGTACTAAAATTTGTCTTTATTCAAAAATGAACTTTAGGAAAATTGGCGTCATAGATTTTGATTTCTCGGATGATGATTTCGAAATCGACGTGCATGCTGTAGGTTTTGGTTTTTCGGACTCCCCTCCTCTTCACCCGACCTCTCATTCGGCCCCCTCTCATGCACCGCATGATCATGAGGAGTCCACTTCCGCTGGATGTTGACCTTCGCAGTCGCGAGGTTTCGATCGAGATGCCATCTTTCAGTTTACTGGACGTGCTAATGGCAAGTAAGTAATTTAAATAGTTCAATACATTTAATTAAAAATCTCACTTGTAATTATTTAATTATCTTTCTTATTAATTCTTTCAAATATTGTAGACTGGACCCATCCCTCAAGATTAGCTGATATTCTACACGAATCATTACCTCTTCCCCCGATCTGTCAACAGCAGAATTTATGAAAGCTAGCGCGGAATCTAAAAAGCGATGGTTCGACGCTTGGAAGGTATACATATATATATATACTAAAAAATATTAAATTTGATTTTTTTCCATTTGCTAATTTATTAAAAATTGTAGTGCAATTTCAAGTGGAACCCAAAGACTGAGAAAATTTTGGAGTAGGAAGTCCAAAGCCAGTGGGAAAAGTAGGTTTGTTGTAAATACGAGGACTTACTTTACAAAGCCCGTAAAGATCGTCAGCAGTTGCAATGGATCGATTCACTGACTTGGGAGGTGTGGATGGTGTACTGAGGGTCGCCAGAGTATCAAGCCAAGTCAGTGAAGCAGAGGGAGAATCGTCTTTCATAGCCAGCCTTGCACATTGGGGGGTCGATCACACACTGGGGGCACCGCGAGAGGATGGTACGCTTTACTTTCATTATTATTTAGTTTATTTAGTATTTACTTTTAATGAATTTAATTATTGTAATTTCTAACAAGTTTTTTATAATTTACTAACTTTAAGGAGGCCGAGCTACTGTGACGGGCTACTTTTCTGGAGGTTTTTGTACGGATACACAGTATCGCGGGGATCCGACCCGATTCGTTGACGAGAGATCTACGGAGGTTCATGTAAGTTACATTTCACACTATCTATTAAATTTTTTGATTAATTTATATTTTCACTTATAACTTTAATTTTCTTATCAGGAACGCGCTCAGTTTGCACTTGGCCAGCTATCATCGGAGGGTAGCACGAGCTTCCAGGATCAGTGTGATGCCTACTTACATGTCGTAGGTGGGGTCGACCCTAAAGGGTCGTGTTTTCCGTTGGAGATGCTGCTTTAGATTGTTAGACTGATCAGATTCACTATCTTCAACGGGACGCCACACGTTCGGTTAAGCTTTCTTGCGACAACCAGCAGCTACGCACTCGCCTCGAGACACTAGATGTGATGCTCAAATTTAAATCCTATTTATTTTAATTAATTTGAAATATGGACATAATATGCATACATTTTTTATATATAGGCTACTCAATAAGGAAAATGTTTATGAATGAACTTAAGTTACAAAGCAAATAAGTGAAACACTTATTAAATCCCCTACAATTAAACACTTGACTAATTTACAATCATGCTTCATCGACCTCGCTCGTG
>CANYCX010912932.1:0-10335 GCA_948193385.1 Breynia disticha f. nivosa | reverse complement strand
GTTATCACCACCATCACCTAGCATCACCTCTAACTATGTCACCACCACTATCTTGTGTATCATGTGTCTATGTAATCATGTGACTATGATTTCCTGTGGCTGTGTGATTCATATGATTATGAAATCATATGATTGTATTTTTATATGTTCTTATATCATTTGTATTCTTATATAAATTCATCATGAGACTGTGTTCTTTTCATGTGCTCTTGTATTAATCGTATGCTTGTAATCTTGTATCAATCTTATATATCTATTAACCGTATTTACTGGAATACGATCATATGTCTGTGAATTCTATGAAGTCATAAAAGATCATGTACTTCCTTTGATATTCCATTTTGTACTTTCTTAGGATCTTTCCTGGAATTTTATTTATAATTAGTTAATTACATCTGTTCTATCAAACATATAAATCAAACATATCAATCAAATATATAAATCATTTACGCTATCAATAATATCACACTCTAGCAATTCTAATAATTCATATAACTTTATTTAAAATTAAGTTTGGATTACTCACCTGTATATCCGTATTTTTGTAGCTCCTCGAAACTCCAATCCTGATCTTGTTAACCAGATCGACTTCCTATTTAACCATATACGTAATTTTCTATGAAAATCAATCCAATAATATATTCATACTTAAAATCCAATATCATTTCTTATCGTTTTTATCGTGGATTTCTCGTATCGACTATATCAATCGATACATTGCTCACTTCTGCGACCGGGTACGTGTTTCTAACTTAATTCCCAGCTTAATCACTTAAATCTCTCTGTTTTTCTCGCAATATCTCTCTCTATTTCCTCCCTGCTCTCTATTTTCGTTTCTTTTCCTTTCTGTTCTGTTTTCTGTCCAAAATGGACTTATATATGAATGTTGATGGTCAGCACGCCCGCCAGCATGGCCTTAGCACGGACCATATCAGATACAGACTTTCCACCTCCTACTTCAATTTCTAACATTTTCTGCATGTTCAAAAGTTCAGCACACTCTATGCTGATATTGGCATACCGTGCCATGTCCAACACATTTTTATGCTCATTTGTTAGCATGATTGTGCTCATATACTTTTTCAGTAACACGTTGGCCTTGTTGTCAGCACGTCCACCTTGTCATTCCTTTGTTTTCTAACCAATTTTGCATTCAAACTTGATTACTTCATAACCTATCCTTGATTATGATTTATTCTTTTAATCATTTTACTAATTACAGGGTTTTAAGATAAGGATGTTACAGGCTCGACATCCTTCGGCGCAGAGTTTTGTCATTCTTTGAAATATTGGCTTTTCGACCATTTGAATAGGTGAAACCTTTGACAAAAGAAGCTCGCTCTAGATATCATATTAGCATGATAAAACCTTTTTACATACATCCTGTTGTTGACGGGATACCGTATTAGTGTAAGCCCTAGCCCAATACATTATTTGTAAATTTTATTATTGATAAATAAAATTATGAGGCATTATTTTATCACTTTATGTATTGACCTGTGGTATATGTTTGATAAAATATTCAAGAATATTAATTAAGCGCTTGATGTATCAAGGTTGAGGACCTTGATAATAGAATCTGAAAGTTATGAGATTAACATTCTAAATATCCCTAGTCACTTGTTTCTATGAGAATAGAAATTAATTAAGACTAGTATGTACTTTGTAGATGATCATGTTCTACGAGTCATAGATATTTGAGATATCTAACAAAGTGCATAAGTATAATGTAGAGTATTGTACTTGAAAAGCTATCACTATTTGCAATGTCAAATATTATCCTTATACTGAAAATCACTGTGTCTCTTGTTGTGATTTTTAATGTACTTTGACATACGTCTAATGTGGCAGTAAAAGATTGACAAATATGAGTATGATTGGGTAGGTTATGAATCATAAGTAAGAGCAGGAGTGAAGTGAATGGATTGACCCTCTCAATGAGAGTTGATATCACTGGTCGCTTGATAGACAAGATTGGGAAGAGTGTGGCCGCACCCGAATGAAATGATTAGGTCATTTATTCGAACTTATCAATTTTGTCATAGAGATCAAGAAAAGTGATTTAGCACTAAATAAGGGTGTTAGCGACATGTCTTATGCTAATCTGGATATCGAGGTCAAGAGATTTATTTGAATTGTAGTATGGTTGTTGACACCACTCGTCGGCTATTTAATTTAGGGTGATAATAATGTCTTACTAGAGTCCGTCTATGATTTATGAGTTATTAAACTCATTGTCTTTATTAAATAGTCCTACAGATCGTACATGGATGACAGAAAACCTAAAAGGGTAATTTCGATATTTCACCTTAGGTCAAAATTCGGCTATTGGGCCGAATTGGACATTTTGGCCAATTTTGGTAATTGGGCTCAAGATGGATGAGAAATAATATTTCTTAAATGATTTTTAAAACAAAGATTATTTGTTAAATATGATGTCTTAAGTGGAAAATATGTAAGAGATAAGAAAGAGAAAATTTAGGAAGTTTGTCTTAAATTAAGACAAGAATAATGTGGGATAAATTAAAAGAAGAAAATCTTTTATTTATCCACATGAGAATCACGGCATTGTGTGAGTCTTTTTAAAAGGAATTTTATCTTCATTAAAGACTTAATAGAGTCCTAATGGAATTAGGATTGTTAAGTAGTTTGATCTTGTAAAACACTTGTCTTTAAAAAGAGTAAAACCCTGGTCTTTTGAACAAGGCTAGTCGTCCCCTTCAAACACCAACCATGGTCGTGATTTCCACCTAAAATTGAGAGAAAATTTTAGGATTTTTCTTAGGAGAGAAATGAGAAAAGGTTGCTAGTCATAAGGATTGATCAACGTGTGTTTTTCTTTCCGTGAATGATTTTTCTCTTTTGTGTTAGTACACGTTTCTGTTAATCCGTGTGTTATTGCTGTAGAGGAATAATGTTTGGGATTCAATCTTTGTGTCAAAAAGGTCGTCTCGAAGTATTCTGAGACGGTAGTTAAGTTTCTTGGCAAAGAATACCCACGGTATTGAAGGAGCGAAAGAAATGTATGTTCTTTCATTAAAGGTTCGATCTTTATATCATCTAGTGTTCATCCAATTGTATATATATGTATTAGTCTCGGTTTTGATGAGATCTTGGGCTGTATTGATGTGTTTTTAATTGTATTTCCGCTGCCATAGTCATTAGAACACATTAGAAACCCAACATACCGATGACTGGCGCTTCACGATTGAGGATGTTATTAAACAATGATGATTGGTTTAAAACATTATTGTCGTTGTTCGAGCCTACAACTTTGAAGAAGGCACGTCAAATCCATCCACAAGTCCATGTCTGCTACTACATTTAAAATATGGGTGGGTAGGATGGGCATGGTCACCTATTGTATATTGTCCTCTCCAGATAATATGGCAATTTTTTCATTGTCAATGCAAGCAATCAATGTTGCTAAGCATTTCTTGAAACTCGTGGCGTTGGAGGTGTATTTGATGTAAACGCTCTATCTCTTGTCTGTTGGCATTCATAAATACCTTGGTTAAAAACCTGTACAATGGCTTCGTACAAATTTCTTAAACAATCAATAGAAGTTCTCTCACCAATATGGAGGTATTCTTCAAACATATCAGCAGCCTTCACCACCATGTGCTAATTCTACTATACACTTTTGAATGAGTGATAAACTTTGAAGTCCAACTGCATCCATTGTTTACTAGAATAAGACTGAATAGCTTCCTATAACCTCTGCTATTCTTAAAAATAATGATCTCTGCATGCAAAATTTATGTCAAAATTATTTGTCAATGTAGAATGGAGTTTCTGGAAAATAATCGTTCATTAACCTCTCATTTTCTTCAATGTTATTCCATGAAATGTGCCGACGTGCCCATCATGGTCGCGGGGATGCTTTGAAGCTACCTCGCGCCTTTTTGCCAAAATTTCTTGAGCTCAACAATAATCCGCATTCACGCCCTTAATCAACACTTATGTTATCATATTAATATTTAGATTATGAAGATGATCGTGATGAAGGTCAGATAATTGTTATTGCTGACAAGGTAGATAAAATCGACATTGAATAAATCTAGACTTGAGAGTTCCAACAAAATGAAATTGTTAGAATTGTGAAAGAATGAGAATGAGTAAAAAAACGAACTAAATGACTATTTATAAGAAAAAAAAAATAATCGCTTTATGAATGTTAATGATATTTTCGTAAATATTATACAATATTTATTGAAAAATATAATTTTTTATTGTTGCTTCTCATTTGGATCCTTGATACAATGGAGATCAACGATTCATTTTGTTAAAAAAAAAAAACCATGCATTTGAGATGCGAGATTTGTCTAAAAAACTCCGGATGAATCTCGCGTCTAGCATAGTCACAACAAGGCCACTCTAGGAATTTTTATTGGGCTATTGCAAATATACTTTCTTTTTAGTTTTTATTTATAAACTAGTAACTATTAAGAGTTTTTTTTTTCATTTTTACTTATTAAATTGTAAATATATCTCGGTTATGAGTAGATAAAGTTTATATATAATTTACATCAAGTTGATATTTAGTTTAACTTAAATTTAAAAAAAATATAAAAAATATAACAGTTTTACATATATTAAGTTAGAAGTTTATATGAAGTTTATATCTAAAAAACCAATTCCGTACAAAGTACAATTTAAAATGTTAAAATTACTATTTTGTAAAAAATTTTACAACAAAAATATTTCTGTAAATAAAAAAATAAATAGTATACTATATAATTAATAATGAATCTTAATTTATTTTTGAATGGTTGATAGCAAAATAAATGGGCGTCCTAAGTGATGAGAGAAAACAAAATATTAAAAATCTATACCCAAATGGTTTTAGTTTCCTTTTGAAAGTGTATTAAAGTCAAATAAGAAAGTCCAGTAAAAAAGGACGTAATTGTCCTCAAGTTTCTTGACGGCTTGTGTTTATGTAGGCTTTAAAATTGACTTTTACCACCACTTGTTCCAAATCAGATAATGCCAACTTATAATTTTATTTAATCGCCCTTCCATCCTCTTCTTATCTTATTCTCAGACGACTTAGCAACTTGCTGATTATTATTATTATTTACGAGATTTTAGGAAAAGATTGGACCGGTCATGCCAGAAACTTTCAAAGAAACTTGACGAATTAGCAGGTTATGACTTATATGAGTCCCTTAACGCCGCTACAGAGTTAGAGATCGAATCTTATACTCTTTGATTATTCGTTTTACCATTGAACTCACACACAAAGTATAACTTATTGGTTATTCATCGGCATCTGTTCTTTCCATTCTCTTTCTCAACCACATATTATGCATACTTCAGTCATAGCCAACTATAAACTAACCTTCTCATTTTCATTGGATACATTTTCGAGATTCTTATAGGAATGCAACATTAAAAAAGAAATTAATTATTAGTAAATATTTTAATAAAAAGATAATCTAGATAAATTAAAGTATTATAGGTAACCACCCTAAATAAAAGATAAAAATAAGAAGAAAAAGGTGGTATCAATATTTTATTTTGTCTCATTTAGCTTAAGAGATCGGTAAAGTCTCAAATTTCTACTTTAAGAGAGAATAGACTTTCGAACTTTTATCACTACTTTTATTAATATTAATTTTTAGTATTATCAATACAATTTGTGTATTTCTATATTATCTTTCTATTTCATTTGTGTTTTTTAATTGAGAATTTAGGAGGATCTTATCGGATTCGTATATTTTTTATGGAGAAAAAGATGATTGGTAAAATGTAAAAAACGGACTAAAGCATCTTCCGACCCAAAAAAACAAAAAGATAAAGCTATTTACGTACAAGAATAATCACTTTATGGCCAAACATAAAAATGAAATCATCACTTTAACCTTCCATGTCCAGCTGTTAACACCTGACAGAACGAAATAAACCAAACAAAACCTGACAAAACTTCCTTCCCCAAATTACACAGGAAAAAATTAATCTTATACTTATGATTTCTATACAGTGGACGCGGTATTGTGAGAAGCCCTCCCATGACCATTAATGTCTGAAACAGAAAAAAAGATGATGTACCTTTTGTTTATCCTATGAACAGAGAGTGTTGTGAAAGAGATTTCACTGTTGTTGGAGCCATTCCTGGATTGCAGAACGGAGTGCATGGTTGGGAACAAGATTGGTGTGAGCAAGTTTGAGGTTGGTCATCGGAGAAGTGTCGTGCCCGCTGTCGAGCCAACCCCGCAACGCCTCTGCTTCGTAAGTGAAACCATCAGCTGCTACATGTGGATCTTGCATAACTTCCTGCATGTTCATTTAAATCTAACAGATTATTCACCATAATGAAATCAGTATATCTAGTAAGGTGCCTGTGATGCACAGGGTTCTTTAAATAATTTGGTATTCAAGGAAATATCGGATTTAAGCCAATGATATGAAGTATAAGCACGTAGTCGTGATATGAAAATGATAATCATGTTACCACAAGATAAACATAATTATAGATAAGTGAAAAGGTAATCTTGATTTTGATTATAAGTTAAAATAGTAAGCCTGGAACAGAAGAACTAACCTGAAAAATGGGGCAGATGAAATATGGAGGAGGTTGGAAATGTTCTCCTGAACCAAGACGGAAACATGATGAGCCTCCGCATGATGCTTTCATTGGTTCTAAAATCCTCCATACATCAGATGCAAGATCTGGCCTGCTTTTTCGATTCAGCTCACAACACCTAAGAGCTAAGTTAGCCAATTGTTCAGCTTGCACGAATGGCCAGTCTCCTGCCAGAGGATCCAGCAACATTTTAAGGTTTCCTTTATCTAGTGCATACTGCACGTCCTTTGTTATCCCCAACGCCGGTTTACCAGTTAACAATCTCAGCAGTATAATTCCAAATGAATAGACATCTGACTTTGGAGTAAGTTCTCCTGAGGCTAGAAACTCAGGATCCATGTATGCAAAAGTTCCTTTGGGATCGGTTCTACAAATCGCACTTGCACCTTCATCACGGCTCACAACACGAGAGATTCCAAAGTCACTCAGCTTACTAGTGAAGTTTGCATCGAGAAGGATATTTGCAGGTTTAAGGTCACCATGTACTATGCTGTGTGGTTTAGTGGAGTGAAGAAAGATAAGCACTGAGCATAACTCAGCTGCAATTCGTATTCTTGTCTGCCAAGATAAGGGCGAGGTATTGTCCCTGCAGCTCAGTCGATCTTCAAGGCTTCCATTTGGAAGGTACTCATAAATAAGAGTCCAAGCTTCTGGGCATGCACCAATGAGGGTTACAAGATTAGGATGCCTCATCTTGGTCAAAATGTCAACCTGATAAAACAAATCATGGATGTTATTCAAGGCGAACTTCAGCCCAAATACAATTGATTATCTCAAATTGCAATGGAGTCAGAGACTTTGCATCCTACATAGATTGTCTTGCGTATTAAATTATAACATAAGCTATAGATTAAATGTTCATCAAGTAGGTTTCCATTTTTCACAAGAAACTTTGATGTACCAAAAAGATTAATAAATTATCATGTGATTGCCACCACATATTCAAACAAATGTAAATGCAAGAATCATCTGAAAAGGCAGAGAGTAAACACCAGCTATGCTGTTCCGATAATATCATTATAGACATATTACACGCTAAATGAAACATGCCCAAAAGTTTTCAAACATTGTCCATCAATCACAAGGAGGTTCGTCAAATGATAGAACAGAAAAAGAAATTGACATTCAAGAACCTCCACAAAATATAACCTTTTAAATCACAATTGGAAGGTGTTGCTATGGAAATCTGCCAGATAAACAAACAGAGCTATGATCTGCTTGCAAGAATGGCCCATATCTGGAAGAAATCCCTAATGCTATTAATCAAGGTGTATGGAACGTTGAATGCCTAGAACATCAAGCCTTTGTCATCCTCTTTTCAATAAAAAAAACATTTTAAATCACAATTGGATGTCCTAGGCCACACTAAGACATCGTAATCAAGTTCACAATGGAAATGCTACTTCCTAATAAACACGCATGCTTGCGTCATTGATTTTGAAAAAATTAAGAGTTTCTTGAACACCAGATCAGACAGCAAAACCTAAATTGAATATCATTATCCAAGCAAAACTTAAATGAAAAAATAGGACTAATAATACCTAACAAAAATTTAATTCGTTGTAAAAATTCTACCTCCTGTTGAAATTCCGATGGGCCTTGTAAGCTATGAGAGTTCAGCATTTTTATGGCCACATGTGTGTGGCGCAGCAGACCTTTATAAATACTACCATAACCTCCTTCCCCAATTTTGAGTGAAGGATCAAAATTGCATGTTGCCTCTTCAATCTCAGAAAATGAGAACTCCGAAAAGAACAGAGGCATGTGTGTACTTGACGTCTCTGCTTGACTTCTCCTCAGTTCCTCAGCTTCACTGAGTGCATTGTCACGCTCCAAATGCAATTCATCTCGTTCCATCTTGTAATTTTGTAACAACTCTACAGCTGAAATGATTTTTTGCTCCAACTCCTTTACCACTTGATCGCATTCAGAAATTTGAGTTTCTAACACTGATTTCTGATCAAGAGCTGAGTGAAGCTGGTCCATGACTTCATTCCGCTCACATTTAATCTTCTGAAGTTGTTCCTTCTCTTTTGCTAGTGCTTCCTCTATTTCCTTTCTCAGTTTGGACTCTTCCGCATACAAGCTTTCTGATGCTTTGGCCTGCGATTAATGACAACAAAGAAAAATAACCAGTATAAGCTCATAGAATCTATAAATTTACATTCTAAAATATTGAGAAAAACAGATGACAAACTCATTCAAATAATTGCCTTTTTTTCATATCAGTTTTGTACATTTTATCCTTGTTCATTTTCACTCGATCTTCCATGCTTTAAACATTTCTTATTGAATCTGTGGGAAAAAAAAAGTACCCTGCGTATGGCATCAACAGCATCCTTTTCAGCTTTAGCACGCCTTACTGCTTCTATAAGTGCTTCTCTTTTTAAATTCACAGCCTCTGTTACTGCTTGTTGAAGTTGATCATAGAGAGGATCATCTATGCCACCCTGAAAGTATCCAAATTCAGTTCTTAATTACCGCCAAATTTTATGCAAATAGAGAAACCAAAATACATCTTCTTGGATTCTTATTTCTAGACTAAATATATAGCCAATTCAGACACGAAGAATTGAACATGCAAATGCTGACAAACTTATAAGAAACATGCTCTTTGAGAGATAGTTTTGCTAATACCAGAACACTGGGAGGAGATGAATGCTGAAGAACCTCCAGGAATTGATTCTCTGGGCTTAACCGTGACCCAATCTCTCCCTCTTCAGTTGTATCAACGGGAATCAAAGCTAGATTGGCTGTTCCACCAGATGAACATGAAGATGATGTTGAACCCTGGGAAATACTCTTTCTAGATGCTACTTCACATTCATCAGTGCTACTTTCTCGGTCAGATGTGGTGCATTCAGTAGACAATGCTCTAATATTATCCAAAGGAGTTTTTGCTGTCCCTTGGCCGGCAAAACTCTTAGATTTTACTTTGAAGAATAAGTCCAATGCCGGATTGCTCAGCTTTACATGGTTGTTACCTCCAGTGTGAGTGATGGCGACCTAAAATGATTCGAGCCCCCAGTTTCCGTGTTTGGACTGGTCTGCAGAGGAGGAGATCTGAGTTCTGTATAGGGTCCATCTGGACTACCTTCCCTGCACATTAATATTCATCATGACTATAACAATTTTCAACAATGAAAAGTGCAATATTATTCAATTGTAACTGAAGATTCTCTGTAAGATCCATGATTAATCGCATAATGAACCAGTCAAAAGAAAAAATAAGGAGTTCTCATTCTCTGTTATTCATCTAATGACTTCTCATAATTAATTCCTCATTTGCATGTTCTAATCACCAAATACACCAATAAAAGCAAATAAGTTAGTAAATTAGAAAGGCTCGAAGAAGCATCTCAAATACCTCGTGTGGACGAGGTTCCCCTTGCAAGTAAACCAAATATGACAGGATGCAGGCACTTGCTGACGCACAGATATGGCTTTTTTAGATTTGATCTCCATCATATTCCTACAGTTAAAAAGAATTTCAGCAACAAACCAACGTTTCCATAACACAATTCCGACGCCTCTTGGAGAATTCCACAACAAACTTATAACACGGCAAAAATCAAAGATGAAAAGAAGAATAAATTAAAAGAAGTTGGAAGCCACTTTACCTGGAATAACGCTTGTCTGCCGCTGCTCCCATTACAAGTTTGGTAATCCCATGTTCAGCGATGAGCTCCAAAATTCCACTTTCTACACTCTCATTCTCAATAATCAATGTCTCCGCCCGCACCTACAAA
>CANYCX010912847.1:0-13709 GCA_948193385.1 Breynia disticha f. nivosa | reverse complement strand
GTTGACATGTGGTCGAGTCACACTCGAATAAGGCGAGATGCGATCTATTTGATCTCATACCAAGATGGTCGAGTCATGCCGACATGTGGTCTAGATGAATTAGTAATTCTGAAACAGGTTCGGGTCATGCCGACACACGACTGAGTCACTCTAGGATCAGGGTGAGACGAGGTCACGCTAAGAAACAGCTTAATCATGCTCCGATTACACCAAGACGCTCTCGAGTCATGCTTGGACCACTCCGAGACACAGTGGGGTCAAACACTGATCACATAGAGAGGCGAGTCAATGTCGAGTAAGGTCGACACGCAGTCGAGTCACACTCGAATAAGGTCAAGACGGGTTCGAGTTCATCTCAAATAAGGTCGAGATGGGTCAAGCCATACCAAGACGCAGTGAGGTCATACAAAGATGGTTCGAGTCATGCCGACATGTGGTCTAGGCAAAATTGTGTAAATCTGAGACAGGGTTGGGTCACGCCGACACGCGGCTGAGTCACTCTAGGATCAGGCTGAGACGAGGTCAAGTCATGCCAAGAAATAGCCAAGATGGGTCGAGTTTGACGATGGTGCAGTCAAGACGCAGTCGAGTCACGCAGAGAAAGGGTCAAGTCAGGTCGAGAGGGGGTCGAGTGCACTGAGATAAGGTGGATGTTAGTGTAAGCCTAGCCTAATACGTTGCTTGTAACTTTTATTATTGAGTACTAAAATTATAAGGCATTATTTTATCATATCATATACTGACCTGTGGTATATGTTTGATAAATATCCAAGAACGTAAATTAAGCTCTTGCGGTATCTAGGTTGATGACCTAGATAGTAGAACCTGAAAGTTATGAGATTAACGTTCTAAATATCCCTATCGCTTATTTTATGGGAATAGAAATGAATTAAGACTAGTATGTACTTTGTAGGTAATCATGTTCTACGGGTCATAGGTACAACGTTCTAAATATCCCTAGTCGCTTATATTCAGGATATCTAGTAAAGTGCATAGGTACAACGATCACTATCTGTAATGTCAAAAATTATCCTTAGACTAAAAATCACTATGTCTCTTGTTGTGATTTTTAGTGTACTTTAACATACGCCTAATGTGACCCTAAAAGGTTGATAAGTATGGGTATGATTCGATATACTAAGAATCATAAGTAAGAGCATGAGTGAAGTGAAGGAATTGAGCCTCTCAATGAAATGATTAACTCATTTATTCAAACTTATCAATTTTTTCATGGAGATCAAGAAAAAGTGATTTAGCACTGAATAAGGGTGTTAGCGACATCCCTTATAGAAATCAAGATATCGAGGTCAAAGGATGTATTTGAATAGGGTTGTTGACACCACTTATCAGCTATTTAATTTAGGGTGATCATGGTGCTTTACTTGAGAACGCCTATGATTTATGACTTATTAAACTCATTTCCTTATTTAAATTGTCCTACAGATTGCATATAGATGTCGAAAAACTAAAAAGGGCATTTTTTAAGAGGATTGGGCATATGGGCCAAGTTTTGTAATTGGGGCCAAACATGGATGAGAAATTATATTTCTTACATAATTTTAAGACAGAAATTGTTTATTAAATATGATCTCTTTAGTGAAAATCTGTAAGAAAGTAATAAGGAGATAATTTAGGAAGCCTGTCTTAAATTAAGATAAGATTAATATGGGATAAATTAAAAGAAGAAAATCTGCTAATTATCCACATGTGTATCACGACATTGAGGGTGATTTTTAAGAGGATTTTTATTTTAATTAAAGACTTAACAAAAGTCCTAATAGTATTAGGATTGTTAAGTGTTTTATTGATCAAAACCTCTTATCTTTAAAAGAACTAAAAACCCTAGTTTTGGCATATGAGTGGCCGCCTCCAGAGCCCCTACCTAAAAGATCAAGAGTGAGATTTTTAGGGTTTTCCTAGAGAGGGAAGTGAGATTTTGGGGCTGATCATAGGGTTTGATCATTGGTAGTACAGGTTTCTATTTAATCCTTGCGTTAGTGTTGTAGAGGAATCACGTTTGGGGTTCTATCATGGTGTCACAAAGGTATCACAAAGTATTTTGAGGTGGTAGTTTACTGTTTTTAGCTTGTATCATAACGAGACGTAGTCAAGTCACTACAAGAGAACAGTCACGCTCAGAAAAAGTTTAGAGGCGATTGAGTCACCCCGAACCACAATTGAATCATGCCAAGATGTGGTCGAGTCACATCTAGATGCGGTCAAGCCACGATCGGATCACGACGAGGTGTAGTCTAGGCACGCTCGAATCTCGTCGAGACGCAGTCAAGTCCTGCTTAGATCAAGACGAGATGTGATCGATTCATGCTCAGATAAAGCTGAGACGGGGTCGACTTACTCTAATATACAGTCGAGTCATGCCGAAACGGGATCGATTCACACGGAGATACGCTTAATTCGCGGCCAGGCGGGGGTCGACTGGTGCTAAGAAGCAGTCCAACCACTTTGAGAAGAAGTAGATTCACTCTGATATGGGGTCTTATAATGCAAAAATAGGGGTGATGCGGTCGAGTGACTCGTAGTCATAGTCAAGGATGCTCGAATCCCATTGAGACGCGATATTGTCCTATTCAGATCATGCACAGACTTGGTCAAGTCGTGCTTGGAGCATGTTAAGACGTGATCTAGTCAAGCCCGGATCACGTGCAAAGGTCATCGAGTCACCCTCAGATTAGTTCGTGACACATCAGGTCACACTGAAACGCGGTCGAGTCATGCCGAGAGGGCGTCGAATCATGTCGAGATGGGGTCGAGTCGAACTCGGATCAGACGAAGAAGCAGTTGAGTTAGGCCGAGACAGGGTTTTGTCACGTGAAGATGCGATCAAGTCACGCTGAGATGGGGGTCGAGTCACACTGAGACGCAATCGAGTAAAGCCGAGATGCAGTGGAGTCATTCCGAGACGGGGCTGAGTCACTTCTAAATGCATTTAGGTTATGATTGGGTCACATATAGACACAGTTGTGTCACTGTAAGACAAAATCGAGTCACGAAAAGGTGCGATCGAGACGAGATCAGGTCACCCCGAGATACTGTTTTGTCATGCCGAGATATGTTCGAGCCACTCCAAGACGTAATTGAGTCACTCCACGACGAAATCAAGTCACGTCAACATGTAAATCACATCAAAACAAGGCAGAGAAATTGTCGAGTCACCTTGAGGCGTGTTTGACTCATCCGATATGGGGTCGAGCAAAGCCGAGACGGGTCAAGTCACCCCGAGATAGGGTGAAGTCACGCTCAGATCATACTGAGATGTTGTTGAGTAACTTTCGAACTCCATCGAGACAAGATGCCATTACGCTCAGATCTTACCGAGATGCAGTGGTGTCAAGCTCAATTCACGGTGAGATGCCATCGAGTCATGCTCAGATAACGGCAAGACACAGTCGTCTCATGCTGAGATGCAGTTCGAGCCATGCCAACATTGTGTTGAGTCACGTGGAGATGAGGTCGAGTCATGCTGGAATGCAGTCAGATCACGCCGAGACTCGGTCGAGTCACACTGAGATGCAAATGAGTCACGGCGAGACAAGGTCAAGTCACGATAAGACAGTATTGAGTCAAGTCGAGATGGGGTCGAGTGACTCTAGAATTACTCCAAGAAACGGTGGGATGGCATGAAAACCTGGTCGAGTCACTTTAAGACGTGGTTGAGTCACGCCCAGATTTGGTCGAGTCACGCCGAGTGGGTTGAGACATGCTGCGGTCATGACAAGCCGCGGTCGACTCACTCTGAGACACAGTCGACTCATAGAGAGAGGCTATCAATACGCGACAATAGGCAGTAGAGACATTGCTAGTATGATAATGTCACGCTAAGACGCAGTTGAGTCACCTCAAGATGTGGTTGTGTCACCTCGTGACAGGGCTAAGCCAGGCTGAGGTGGGGTCGAGAGACATCGAAACACGATCGTTTCATGCCGTAATAGGGTGGAGTCATGCTCGGATAACACCGAAATGCAGCTGAGTCACACTCGGATGCAATGTAGATGCGGTCGAGCACACTCGTACCCAGCCAAGACGATGTCAAGTCACCCTTGGGACGAGATCAAGTAACATTGAGACACAATCGAGTCACGCTGTGATGGGTTCGATTCACGTGAGGATGTTGTTGCTCCTTTTGAGACACGATCAACTCACGGTTGTATCACGTCAAGAAGCGGTTGAGCCACCCTAAGATCAAGCTAACATGTGGTCGAGTCACCCTCGGATCCTACCAAGATGCAGTCAAGTTAATCTCAAATCATGCTGAGATGCGCTCGACTCATGCTCGGATCACGCCGAGAAACAGTAGAGTCCCGATCGCATCACGGCCAGACCTAATGGAGTCACATTAGATCTCGCTTCCATCTGAGCTTAGATCACGGCAATACGAGGTCTAGTCACGCCTGGCTCACGCCCAGAAGTGGTCGAGTGACACTGGGATGAATTTAAGTCATGCCGAGAAGGGTCAACTCAGTTTAAGCTGCAACCAAGTCAAGCTGAGAAAGGGTTGAGTCCTATTGCCACACGGTCAGAACATGGTTAGGTCACATCAAGGCACGGTCAAGTCACATGTAGACAAGGTCAAGTCACATGTAGACAATGTCGAGCCACGTTGAGACTTAGTTGAGTCTGGTGAGATGCGGTTGTGTCACACTTGGATCACGTCAAGACCCTATCCATTAACGCCGAGACGGGGTTGTCACCACAAGATGGGGTTAAGTTACGTTGAGACACGATCGATTCATTCCAAGATCGATCACGTCATGCGCAGATACCACTGTGACGTGCGCAAGTAACGCCGAGTAACGCTCGGAGGATGCAGAGACGCGATCGAGATTCCGTCAAATTTTGTCGAGACGCGGTCAACTCAAGGTCGGATCACACCGAGACGAGGTCTAGTCAAGGTGCGATCATGTTTAGACGTGGTCAAGTCACAGTTTAACCACCTTGAGATATCGTCGAGTCCCGATTAGATCATGCTTAGGCACAATCGGGTCACATGCCCAGACGATGTCGAGTTAAGCTCGAATTACAATGAGATGTGCTCAAGTCACGATTGGATCAGGCCAAGACGTGTCGAGTCACATCAAAAAGGGGTCTAGTTACGTTGCAGGGGGTTAAGTCACGTCGAGACTCGTTCGATGGGTCAAGTCACGCCAAGACTCGCTTGAGCTGCCTTGAGACGGGTCGAGTCACGTGGAGAGGCAGTCGAGTCAAGTCGAGATGCGATCGAGTCATACCGAGACGCTGATACAAGGTCCATTCGAGCAGAGATTCAGTGTAGTCACGCGCGTGACAAAGCTGTGTCACACTGGACAGGGAAGTGCCATGGCAAGACGAGGTCGTGTCCTCGAGAAGTGGTGGAGAGATAGCAACATGAGGTCGATTCATGTTGCGAGGCGATCGAAGGCCGCTGATCAAACTAAGATGTTTTCGAGTCATGCTCCATTCAGTCCGCGAGAGAGTGAGTCACACTCAGATCGCGTTTGAATGCTCTCGAGTCTCGCTCTTACCGCAATGAGACATGATCAAATCACGTTGAGACGAGTTCGAGTAACGTCGATAAGCAGCTGAGTCATACTGGGATCACTCCAAGTTGAGGTCGTGTCACGCCAAGACTGGGTCAAGTCAAGCAGAGATGGAGAGGAATCGCGTTGAGATACGGTTGAGTTATGCAGATACGGTGGACATTGTCACATCACACTCAAATCATGCCATGACGCGGTCAAGTCGAGCGCGGGTCATATTGAGATGGGCTTCAGTCACTCTGAGAGGGACAAGTAAAGACAAGTCGTGGTCAAATCATGGGAAGACTTAGTTGAGTCATGGGAAGACGCCGAGATGCGGGGTCATGCAATGTCGTGACAGGGTTGAGTCATGCTGAGACATGTTCAACTCTTGTGGAGATGCATTAGAGTCACACTTAGATAACGTCAAGACTCTTGAAGACATGGTCGAGTCAGGCTGACACTCGATCGAGTCATGCCGAAATAGGTTTGAACCACGATGAGGCTCAGTCGAGTCATGCCAAGATGCTATCAATAACGAAGACACAAAATCGAGCAAGCGATCGAGGTAAGTTGGGATTATACTGAGATGAGCTTGAGTTGTGCCGTGATCAAACATAAACGCGGCTGCCTCACGCTTGGATCACGCTGAGATGTGGTCGACTCAGGTCGAGACGGGATCGAGACACGCCAAGACAGGTCGAGTCTCGCGAGACATGGTCGATTGATGCCAAGACGTTGTCAATTCACGCTGAGACGCAGTGGATTGAAGCTTGAATCACGTCGAGAAATGGTCAAGTCAGGCCAAGACAAGTTCAAGTCACATCGAGAAGAGGTGGAGTTATATCGAGACGGGAGCGAGTCATGCCAAGATGCGGTCTAGTCACGCCGATAAGGGCTCTAGTCATACTCGGATCACGTAGAAAAGCAGTCAAGTCAAGTCAGAACATGCCAAGACAGGGTCGGCTCATGTTGAAAGTATGTCGAGACACGATCGAGTCCTACTAAGATCACGTAGACACGAGTTCTATTCACATCGAGACGCGGTCGAGTCACGTGGATCACACTAATGACCAGCCTCTTGGTCTCACTTTCTCTCTTCTAGAAAAACCATAAACCACTCTCAATTTAGTTGAAGGCTCACGACTGATTGGACGTGCTTGAGGGACGACAACTCTTATTAAAAAGAGTGGGGTTTGACTCTTTTTAAAGACAAGTGTTTTAATTCAGTAAACCACTTAACAATCCTATTGCCATTAAGACTTTGTTAAGCCTTTAATCAAATTAAATTCCTCTTAAAACCACCCTCTTTGCCGTGACCTTAATATCGAAAAATAGAAGATTTTAATGTATTAATTTATCCCATATTAATCTTGTCTTATTTTAAAACAAGATTCCTAAATTCTCTCTCTTATTTGCTTACATATTTTCACTTAGGACTTCATATTGAATAAATAATCTTTGCCTTGAAATCATGTAAGAAATATTTTTTCTCATCCAAAATTAGCCCAAATGCTCGATTTGGCCCAATGGCCGGATTTTGACATAAGGTGAAAAACTAAAAATACCCCTTTTAGTTTTTTGTCATCGATGTGTGATCTTTAGGACTTTTTAATAAAGACAATGAGTTTAATAACTCAAAAATCATAGGCTGTCCCTAGTAAGATACGATGATCACCCTAAATTAATTAGCTGACGAACGGTGTCAATAGCCGTACTAAAATTTAAATACTTCCCTTGACCTCCAATTTCTTGATTAGCAGAAGGCATGTCGCTAACACCCTAATTTAGTGCTAGATCACTTTTCTTGATCACTATGACAAAATTGATAAATCCGAATAAATGACGTGATCATTTCATTCGGGTGCGGCCACACTCTTCAAAATCTTACCTATCAAGCGATCGGTGATATCTCCTCTTATTTTCATGAGAGGGTCAATCCCTTCACTTCACTCATGCTCGTACTTATGATTCTTAGCATACCCAATCATACCCATACTTGTCAACCTTTTAGGATCAAATCACGCCTAGACGGGGTCGAGTGATGTTAGGACACGGTCAAGTGGTCATGCTGAGATAGGATCGAATCACGCTCGAACCAACTTGAGACGCTATAGAGTCAAGCTCTTATCTCGTCGAGACTCAGTTGAGTCACACCGAAATGAGATCTAGTCAGGCTGAAAAAAGGTCAAGTCATGCCGAGAAGCAGTCCATTTGCACCGAGAAGCGGTCGTGTCACACTAGGATCATACTGAGACACAGTCAAGTCACATCGAGAAGGCTCGAGTTACAGCCATACAAGATCGGATTATACTGAGATGGGGTCGAGTGACGTCTAAACTTGGTCAAGTGACACTTGTACCGTGTCGAGTCACGTCAAGATAGGGTCAAATAACACTCGAATCTTGTCCAGATACGGTCAGTTCATGTCGAGATGCGGTCGAGTCACGCTCTGACATTGTGGACTCATGCTGAGATGGGGTTGATGCACGCCGTGAAGAGGTCATGTCAAGTTGAGACATGATAGCGTCACACCGAGATGGGCTAGAGTCACACCGAGATGTGGCTAAGTCACATGAAGACACAGTCGATTTACACTGAGACGGGGTTGATTCATGCCAAGATGTGATCGAGTCACCCTTAGATCACAAGGAGACGCAGTCGAGCGAGTCGAGTCACGCTTGGATCACACTAAGATGTGGTTGAGTCACAACGAGAGGAGATCGAGCGCTCTAAAACGAAGTCGAGTCATGCGGAGAGTTGGTCAAATTTTTTGAAGATGAGATCGAGACACATTAAGACATGGTCGTGTTACACCGAGATGCGGTCGAGTCACATTTGGATCATGCCTAGACAGGGTTAACTATGTTAGGATGGGATTGAGTCATTCCCAAATGGTGTTGAGTCACGACGACAAGCTGTCAAGTTGCACACAAACAGGCTCGATTCACGTCGAGATGCGATTGAGTGGCAGTCGAGTCACACCAAGGCGCATTTGAGTCACGCAGAGACAAGGTCATGTCACGCTCGTGACAGGACAACATATAGTTGATAATGCTCAAAACACATCGAGTTGTGGTCAAGTCAGGTCGAGGCGTGGTCAAGTCACGCCAATAGGTTGTCGAGTCATACCGAGATGCAGTCAAGTTACACCGAGATGGGTTTACGTCACACTCGCAATGCGTAGAGATGTGCTCAAGTCGGATCATGCCGAGATGGAGTTGAGTTAAGCTCAGATTCCATCGAGACACAGTTGGGTGAAATTTGAATCAAGCCGAGACGTTGTAGAGTCATGCTGAGACGGTGTTGTGTCGGGATGAGGTTGAGTCACATTGAGATTGGTTCAAGTGTCGTTGAGTCATTGTTCAGCCGTGTTAAGACGACGTAGAGTCACGTTGAGATAGGTCGAGTAATGCCGACACGTATTCGAGTCGCACTACTATTTGAAAAAGAGTAAAACAATCCAAAATCCCATGAGTTAATCCAATCACCTACTTGATTGACAAGCATAGTCTTTATAGCTTCTTTATAAGCCTGAAGTCGTGTAAACTAGAAATGAAGTAACAAATATGAAGCAAGACCTACTCCCTCCCATCCTAGGGAATAGAAAACTTACAATAATACATTTCCAAATTCTCCGGTGATTGAGGAACAAAAAGAAATATGTTAAGGGAAATCTTAACAGTTACATCCAATCACAAACTAGCAGAGACAGGGCCGTGTCAAGGCAAGACGAGTTATTGTCACGGCGAGAGAGGGTCGAGTTAGTCTCGAATCGCACTAAGGTGCATTCAAGTCAGGCTCACAATGTTTTGGCTTAGAGCGCTTGTACACAGTCAAATAAAGCTCAGATAGCACCATGATGGGGTCCAGTCAGGCTCAAATTGCACAGAGACTGGTTTTAACAAAGCTCGAATCTCGCGGAGATGGGATGCCATGCTCGCAACGCACATAAACGTAAACGAGTCAAGCTCGGATCAAGCCTAGAAATGGTCTAGTCGTGGTCTGATCGTGCCAAGAGGCGTTCATGTGTTGCTCGGATCATGCTGAAATGCAAGATGGTGTCAAGCCATGTCTAGAAGAGTCGAGTCACACTTGGATCACACCAAGACGTGGTCGAGTCATGCTCAGATCATACTATAATGCGATTGTGGCACGCTCGAGTCATGTAGATATTCATACGAGTCAAGCTTATATCAAGCCCAGATGGGGCGGGATAACAAGCAATTCACGCTGAGACGTTATTGAGTCACGAATGGATCACGCAGTCAAGTCAAGCTCGGTTCGCATTGAGATGCGACTGACTCCTATCAAGATGGGCTTTAATAATGCAAAGACAGGGTCGACTCACGTCGTGATGGGATCGAGTCAAGCCAAGACAGGGTCAAGCCACGTCAAGATGGGGTTGAGACGTGGTCGAGTCTCACTGAGAAGTGGTCGCCTTACGCACGAGGTCAGTCATGCAAATACTGGCTCAAGTCACATTGATACACTATCGAGTCATGCATGGATTCCATCAAGTCCTATTGAGTCTCGTCAAGAAAGGGTTGAGTCATGGTAATACGCGATCTAGAAATGATGAGTCGTGCTCGAGTCTCATTGAGACGAGGTCTAGTCATGCCGAAACACAGCCGAGACAAGGTCAAAACACTTTGAGATGCAGTCAATGGACGATCGAGTCACGACGAGACGCGGTGCAGTCACACCGAGATAAGGTCATATGACGCTAAGATGCGGTCCAGTCACGCTCGAATCCTGTCGTGGTGTGGTTGAGTTATGCTTTAATCACTTCGAGACGTGGTCAAGTCCCCTAAAATCTCACTAAGACGAGGCCGAGTCAAAGCTTGGATTTTGTTAAAACACGGTTGAGTAACGATCCAATCGCATCAAGATGCGGTTGAGTTCCAATTAGATCATGCCTAGATGCAGCCGAGTCACGTTCGAAGTACTTCGAGAAGCTGTCGAGTCAACCTCGGATGATGCTAACACGCAATTAAGTGATGCTCAGATCACATCGAGATGCAATCGAGTCACACTAGGTGTTAGAGTGAGCCCTAGCCCAATACATTGTTCGTAACTTTTATGATTGAGTAAAAAAATGGAGGCATTATTTTATCACTTCTTGTATCTGTGGTATATGTTTGATAAAATATCCAAGAATGTTAATTAAGCGTTGAGGTATCAAGGTTGAGGACCTTGATCTGTAGTATATGTATTGATCTATGGAAATAAAAATGAATTAAGACTAGTATGTACTTTGTAGGTAATCATGTTCTACGGGTCACACTTATGTTGGATATCTTACAAAGTGCATAGGTATATTTTAGAGCATTTTATTTGGAGAGTGTTCACTATTTGCAATGTTAAATATTATCCTTACACTGAAAATCACTATGTCTCTTGTTGTGATTTTTAGTGTACTTTGACATACGCCTAATGTGGCTGTAAAAGGTTGACAAGTGTGGGTATGGCTGTAAAAGGAATTGACCCTCACATGAAAATGAGAGTAGATATCACTGGTTCCTTGATAGACAAGATTGGGAAGAGTGTGGCCGAACACGAATGAAATGATTAGGTCATTTATTCAAACTTATCAATTTTTTCATAGATATCAAGAAAAGTGATTTAGAACTAAAGTGATTTAATTTGGGGTGATCATAATATCTTACTAGAGACCGCCTATGATTTATGACTTATTAAACTCATTACCTTTATTGAATAGTCCTACAGATTAATGTGATGTCTTAAGTGAAAATATGCAAAAAGATAAGAGAGAGAAAATTTAGGAAGCTTGTCTTAAATTAAGACAAGATTAATGTGATATAAATTAAAAGATTAAATTTTTAATTTTTCCACATTAAGGTCACAGCAATGAGGGTGGTTTTAAGAGAAATTTTAATTTAATTAAAGACTTAACAATGTCCTAATGGCATTAGGATTGTTACGTGGTTTAATGAATTAAAACACTTGTCTTTAAAAAGAACTAAACCCTAGTCTTTTTTAGGTGTGGAGCCGTCTCTCAAACACTCCCATTTACCCATGAGCCTTCCACTTAAATTAAGAGTGTTTAGGGTTTTTTTTAGAAAATTAAAAGTGAGATTAAGAGGCTGGTCATTGTTGTGATCAACGTGGTGCTCCTCCTTTCACATTTGCCTCATCTGATTGACAAAACAAGGTGATTCGAATTCTCTTTTATGCTAGTGCATGTTTTCGCTAATCCATGTGTCTTTCTAGAGGAATGTGTGATATTCTTCCTTACAGCCACAAAGGTCATCTTGGAGTATTCGAAGATGTTAGTTAATTGTTCTATAGTCATGGTGGATCGATGCTGAGACGGGGCCAAGTCAAGTTGAAATGCAGTCGAGCAACTTAAAGACGTCTTCGAGTTACGCTAGTATCATGCCGAAATAGCGTCGAGCCGAACCATGACATGATGGAGTCACGCCCTGATAGGGTCTAGTCTTGCCGAGATGTAGTCGAGTGTAGTCGAGTCATCTGAAGATATGGTTGATTCAGCCGACAAGGGGTCCAGTCAAGGCAAGATAGGTTTAGAGTCATGCTCACATGACGCCAAGACGAGTCGATTCACGCCGAGACTAGATAAAGTCATGCCTTGACAGGTAAGTCGGGCTGAGACATACACTAGACAAGCTCGAGTATCCCCGAGACATGGTCTAGTGGCGCTGAAATGGGATCGAGTTACAACGAGATGTGGTTGAGTCACTCTTGACTCATGCCGAGATACTGTCATATCATGCTCAGATCACGTTGATATGTCTTCGAATCACCATAGATCACATCGAGGAACAATTGAATCTTGGTCGATCACAGCGAGATGGTTGAGTCAAGCTCAGATCCCTCCAAGAGGCGATCTAGTCCCGCTCAGATCACACCGAGATGTTGTCGCATCACGCCGAGATGGGGTCAAATCACGTTGAGATGGATCGACTGAAGGGGAAACGCTGTCAAGTCACACCTTCGATCACACCGTGAAATGGAGTTATGACAATATGCATTCGAGTCACAAGGCCGATTCATGATCACCCTGGATCACAGTAAGACGTAGTCTTGTCATGTTTACACACAGTGGAGTCATGCTGAGGCAAGATCAAGTCTGCTAAGATGGGTCGAGTTAGGCCAAGATGCAGTCAAGACCCGGTCGAGTCACACTGAGATAGGGTAAAGTTAGGTCGAGATGGGGCGAAGTCGCACTGACATGAGATGGATTCATGGTCAAATCTTGTCGAGACACAGGTTAGTCATGCCGAGACAAGGTTGAGCCCGCTCAAACAAGGTTTAGATGCGATTTAGTCACCTCGAACAAAAATCGAGTGGCGCCAAAATGCAGTCGAGCCACGTTCAAATCCCGCCAAGATGTAGTCCAGTCATGCTCAGATCACGACGAGACACGGTCGATTCATGCTCGGACAATGCTGAGACGGGGTCGACTCACTCTGAGATGCAATAGAGTCACGCCGAAATGAGATCTATTCACGCGGAGATGCGGTTAATTCGCACCAAGACTAGGTCAAATGATGTTGAGAAGTAGTCCAGACACAGTCAAGACTGTTAGTGTATGCCCTAGCCCAATACATTGTTTGTAACTTTTATTATTGATAAGTAAAATTATGAGGCATTATTTTATCATATCATGTATTGACCTGTGGTATATGTTTGATAAATTATCCAAGAACGTGAATTAAGCGCTTGAGCTATCAAGGTTGAGGACCTTGATAGTAGAACATGGAAGTTATGAATTAAGACTAGTATTTACTTTATAGATGATCAAGTTCTATGGCTCATACATATATGGGATATCTAGCAAAGTGCATAGGTATAATGTACAACATTGTACTTGGAGAGTGATTACTATTTGCAATGTCAAATATTATCTTTAGACTGAAAATCACTGTGTCTCTTGTTGTGATTTTTAGTGTACTTTGACATACGCCTAACGTGGCCGTAAAAGGTTGACAAGTATGGGTATGATTAGGTATGCTACGAATAATAAGTAAGAACATGACTGCAGTGGAGGGATTAACCCTCTCAATGAGAGTGAATACACTGGCCGCTTCATAGACAAGATTGGGAGGAGTGTAGCCGCACCCGAATGAAATGATCAAGTCATTTATTCGAATTTATCAATTTTGTCATAGAGATCAAGAAAAGTGATTAAGCGCTCAATATGGGTGTTAG